>JAHDVE020007193.1:0-126590 GCA_022606495.2 Halesus radiatus | reverse complement strand
AGCGCGACTCAGTTAAGATAATGACGCTTCTGAAACTTTCAAATTTCCAAAATAAACCCTTTGAAGGCTCGCGTAAAATATTTAAGTATTCTGTTTAGATCCTCCCGCCCCTCCCCCCGCAGTGTAAAGATTTTTTATGGGGAAACTTGAAAAGACCCCCCTAGGAAGCCGCGAGCCACCCTGAGCAACCTCGAACAACCTCCGAGAGGGGAGAAGTAACTTCGCCAAATACCACATTAGGGCTTAATAAAGGCTGAGATAATGTTCAAGAATATGAGCGATACAATAAAGAAAATTAACGAAAGCTTTTTTATAATTTTGGCCAGTTTCGAGAACTTTTCTGGATTACGAGAGAAAGGATCAACAATACAAAACTTTTTTTAATTTGGAATGCGATGGAAAAATATTTTTTATTGAAGAAATGTCTTTTTCCTGTAAAACAAAACCGATATTTGAAGCACGAAAAAGAGCGAGTCGGGTTTGAATTAAATTTGAAGTGGGTAACTGTTTACATGACCTTTTTTAATCATTGTCGATAATAATTAACAAAACTGAAAAGAAATATGAAAGATAAAATACACATAAAATAAAATAAAAGGTAACGGTCGCATCTGGGACTCGAACGCAGGACCTCTGGGTCTATCCGAGACCTGCGTTCTGAACAATTGTGCTAATGTCACCTTGCTCTCCGTCATTTTTATTAATGTCATACTACAATTTAAGAAATATTAATATCATTTTCAATTATTTCCCATATGTTTTTAGTTTCTATCTTTCCATATTGACTGCAAGATTCTACCCGAATGTATTTGCGATAAACACAGTGTATCTGATATACCTATCCGAATTTTATTTATGTGGGATATCTATTGACCTTTTCTATAAGTCTAGGATTAATATTAAATTTGTATTGGAACAATTTATTGAAGTTTAACTTGCTTTTAAAGAAAATAGTTTTTTACTTCGTGGGAAATATATATAATTTCTTCAAAAGATTGATGTTAGCTTTCTGGCGTCATTATTAATAAATGAATTAAACATTACTTACATATCAACGTGTTTCGAAAACGATGCTTTTCTCATCAGGAATATACAGAATACTAAAAAATAATAATGTCAAGTATAGAAAAATTATTAAAATAGAACACAGTAATGTAAGAATAGACAAATTATAAGCATAAACAAAAAATAATAAATAAGGTAATAAATTATCAAAAATGTTAGTACAAAATAAAATTTTAAAACATTGAAGAAGAAAATTATACTAGAAATTAAAAAATAAATTATTTTTATAATTATCATTTATATGAAAATAAAAAGAGAGAGCTTTAATTATTTTTTCTGATTATTAATTATATTTAATAGGCTGTTAATTCTTTTTCTGATTTCTAAAATTTCAAATTTGTCTAATTGGAATTCGGTTTTATTTGTATATAAACTTTTTAAACCTTTATTTATATCAAAAGAATGATTGGTTTCTAAAATGTGATTTTCAAATTCAGAATAATTATTATTATTTGAACACCGGTGTTTCTTAACTCCAATATTAAAATTTCATGAAGTCTTTCCTATGTAAAAAAAGTTGCAATCGTTACAGATAAATTTATATACCCCCGATTTATTTAAAATGTTATCTTTATCCCTGTTATTTACAACATGTACTTTTTTAAATTTATTATTAGTATAAAAAGCTGGTTGGATAGTAGTTGGAATGTTTTTAATTAATAAATTTAAAGTATTATTATTTAAAAACAATTATTTTCTCCACTGTTTACTAACATCAGCAATTTGTGTATTTTTAATTCAATTATTTTTATATCTGTCCGGAATTAGACGCTAGTTAGTAATATTCTAAAGCCTACCTCCAGCACTCTTTCAAAAGCCTTAAAGAGCAAAGGAAAAATCTTAAAAATACTACATTTTATGCCAAATATAATCATGTTTTCATAAATTAATGAAAATATTTGTGTTATTGCTTTAGGTTTATTCGTTACACATAACAAGGCATTTAATACTGTTGATCTTTATCGGTACTAACCCGTTGTCCAGATTTTCTCTTCAATAAAACCATAAAAAAACACTATCACTACCCTAGGACATTGATATCACAGCATCGCCTTTTTGTGTATTATCAACATAATATTTTTATTGACGCTACAGACATTATTCCACCACTACGTGGTGTGTCACCCTATCCTAACTACACCAATACAAACAGGGATAGACATAACAAATGTCACCAATTTCGATACTGCCAATACAGATATTGGTGCGGTCATAACATCTGTCACCAATACAGACTTGAAGATCCCACCACAGATAGATGTATACCTAAACATCGAATCTGCCACTAATACAGAGAGGAGTCTACTAATACGAATGTTCTGGTCTCGCCAGGATCGTAATGGCTCCTTTTCCAGGACGTTTATGGCAGAAGAGAACATTATTGTATATAAAACGAAGATTTGGAGACAATACATTCTTGTTTGTAGATAGTTGATATCAATGGCCCGCGTCCACTCTTAACTTAGAAGTTTCGATTCGATTTCTATAAAACAAAAGGTTCGGAAATGGACAAAAGTTTTCTTGGAAAACGACAAGAAGTTGCTGGCACGTTGAACCGACTTCGACGGAGAAACTGTTCGAGTTTGTGAAATATGAATAACAATTGAAGCTACCGAACCCCCGTTATATACCACATTATATAACAACACAGAAATATAAAGCGAAGAAATGTTACCTCGAATTTAACACTTTAAAGGCATGATTCTAATAGCATCTAACATCGACTGCTTAAATTTCTGCATTTTATTAGAATTGAAATAAAAACACTTTTGTACTTTGTTCCACTTATTTATTTTCACCAGGACCGGTTTCATCTTACAACGGACATTTTCAGACCGATAGTTGAAATTCTTATGCTACGGTATTTATACAAACTTAGGCAGGAGTACACAACATTGTCCCTATATAATGAATATTTCTATTTTGTTAATTTAAGGTACATGTACTCGTAAGTAATTATAATGTTTAATATTAAAATTATGAATGATGTTACATAGTAAATAGATATTTTTAATTCACATGAATGTATATGAATTTATATAATTGAAAAGGTTTGTGATTACTGATATTTAATTTTGGTAATATTGGAACAATCCCTTCTTGTTGCTTAGGGCTTAATTGATAAATATTGATAGCACTATGGTAATTATTATTATTAAGGTTCTCCGTGTATTTGGGTTATTACATTTTTAAAAAGTACACGTAAATACTTAAATAAAACTACTGCTCTCCGAAGTAAAATTATTTTTAACGCCGACCGCCCGTTCATGCAACGTATTGTTCGGAGTTTTAAGCAAAAAGGACACCTCATTGACTTCTGTTACGCATTTAAGGAAGCATTAACCAAATTAGGTCGATATCCATTACACTGATGCAGAAATCACGATGTTTTGAGATAAAGAATACTTCACAAAGTGTTATTCTTGTAAAATGAAAATATTATTATGAAATGTTAAATGTAATTACAATCTACAGATTTTTTACAATCTGGTGTTTATTAAAAACAAAATTATTCAAAAAATCCTATCCGATATAAAACATAAATTCAGGTACGTAGAAACAGAATTTTAGGACATTTTTTCTTTTAATCCTCCACAGCTTATTTAGTTGCGATGTTTCTCTCCTTGTTATTTAATTCCCTTAGTATTCAGTGAAAAACCATGTATATAATGTGATATAATTTTATCTTGCTCTGTTGTTATTTGTACCTACGTGATATTTGATTATTTACATTCTTAGTTTCTAAATTGTTATATTATAATACCTGCTCATGAATATTTTATGTCATAGTTTTAATTTGAATTATAATATATGTGTTGTTATTATAATTATAATAACAGATATACTATGTAGTATGTAGTATATCCGTTATTTTACAATTATATTAGGTCAGGTTAGTTAGTAAAAAGCGCACTTGAGGTGAACCTTAACAAAACTGCGCTATAGAAATTTACTTTTATTATTATTATTATTATTAACCACAACTTTCGAAGGTCCTTCGTTCTGTTCAATTTCACCTGAATGAAAACAGATGAACTTCGACAAGTCCTCCATTTCTCCGGTTACCCTGTGGCTTGCAGGGCTGATACCACTGAGGAAGGTAGCATCGACTAGGTACCTACCTGTTGCGGTCTCGGCCTCGTCCATTGGGCGGGCGGCTAGTTGGGAACCTTCCTCTGCGTCCCGAGACCCTTCTGACCACAACAAGTGGCCTCGGGATGGCATCGATCCTTACGAGGTGTCTCGCAGAGTATTGGGAGCTACGACTCCACACCGAAAAAGCCAATTGGTAAACATTAATGAATTCGTAGCAACTTCACTATAAATTTCGTGACATAGTCATTCATGCATACAAAGCTTTCTGTGGCATGATTCTGATTCTTTTTAAGAATAAGACATTGTCCCTATTCTTAGGGTTAAGCCAGTTTTCTTAAATTCAGTTCCAATTACATGTAAATGGCAATATATTTTTAAAGAAGTTTGCGTATTAATTTTCTCCGACTGCGCTGTAAACACAACCGCACGGCAAGGATCCCGAAGTGGGAATGAAATACTCGCGTGTGATTGGCCGTCGACGGATCGGTCCGCTGAGCATGGCCGGCGGACCTGTCCGCGAGTGAATTCCCCGCATAAGCGGAGACGTTGCTTGTATCGTGATGAACTCACGATGCCAGGGTGGGACGTAAACGCGATGCCGACTCAGCCACCGACCTAAATATATTCTGAATATGCTATTCTCTAAGATTCCGCAATACAAGGAGAAACCACAAATAAACAAATATTTTTAGAAACGATAATATTTTTAGCACGTTCATGCAGTAGAAAATCTAAAATAAGATTTCCAATATAATCACAATAATTTCAGAATGCTCTCAGCCCTTCTAGTTTGCAACAAATACTAGCAAACCTATGTAGGTAACTATAACAAATTATAATTACGGGACAAATTCAAATTATAAAATGTTAAAATCAAGAGGTTCCCGTTTTCCTCCGAATGTGTATATTCCATTAAAGTTAACTGAAATATGAAGGCGGTAGCAACTAACTTTTAATTTTGCAGCAATTTTGCACTAGTTTTTGGATCGCTCCTGCTGGTTTCAGTGGTGCTAAGTTAAATTTCACGTCGGAAGTACGAAATTTGTATAAATACGGGTTTCTGTAGTTTAGTAGCTTTCCGATTATTGTAAGTTAGTTTAATTATGAGAAATTTATTATTCCTGTTACCCGAAATTTAAACTGAACATGAATTTTATGTAGCGGGTAATATTTTATGATGAATCATACTTTGATATTTGGGTCAGCATTCGTAGTATGGATTCTTAAACAAACGCAGCAAATATTTAACCTTTTAATCATCCCGCCATTTATTTTAAGGGTGGCTATGTTTTGTACATACTTTCATCATTGGCTTGGTCTAGACTCCGAGAGACGTGCGACGCATACACTAGACGAGCCTTGCGAATAATCATTTACTAGTGACGGAATGAAACTATCTTATTCGTAATAAGATCAACCTACAAATTCAAAAAAATTACTCACTATACAATTTTGTACGGTGCATTTGGGTGGAGCCGCCTAGAATATAATGCTCCAGTATTTCCTCCATATTATAATAATCATTCGCTGTATTTGTAGTTAATAATAGTTTATTTCAGTATGTGGGGAGGTAAGTGTAGCCCCACACATTCCATACAAAGCTTACATACATAATTATATAAACATAAAATAATAATGGAATAGTTGGTGAACGATACGATACGAACACACCAAACATAAAGAAAAAAATTAAAAAAAGCTTTTAAGGAGTTGAGGCATTTAAATAGTGAGGGGAGAATATCTTTCTTCAGTATGCGTCGATGCTGGAGGCTGGACTGTAGTCGGCTTCCGTGATTTCCGGAATATTTCCGGAACTGTATATTCTTTCCCTCATACCAGCCACCATGGATCTTTTAAGCTCTGCAAATCCGAAAACTCGCCCCTCCTGGACCATACTGGAAATGATGTAGTCTCTGGGGAGGCTAAACATTATGAGAAAGGCGTTATTGTACTGGACACGAAGACCTTCAATATGTTAACTATAAAATGGGAATACCTGTAAAATTCTTAAAATAAAGCC
The DNA here is from genome assembly GCA_022606495.2 of Halesus radiatus. Lineage (NCBI taxonomy): Eukaryota > Metazoa > Arthropoda > Insecta > Trichoptera > Limnephilidae > Halesus > Halesus radiatus. The sequence continues at coordinate 120,409 of JAHDVE020007193.1, read as the reverse complement.
ATCCACTTGCTAAAATTACAACGAAATCACGCGCTCCTTACGCAGGTGGTGACAAGGCCGAAATTCCCGCTAAACATCGGCTGCATGTTTTGATTTACATAAATAAACGTCACCAAAAAGCGTGTTTTATTTTAATTTGTAAATCTCAGGCATAAATATTGAAATGTTTTACGGTCATATTCTAAAAAACTTAATTTTCCAAAATGAACAATTTGATATTTATAGGCCATCAGATTCTCAAACCGAAAACATACGATTTCGCATTACTTCCCATTGCATCGCCTTTATCAATTTCAATAAATGAAACAAAACATGTAAGTTTGTCAATGAGATGAGAATTTTTTTAGGTATGTTTTTATTTTGTATTTATAATCATGAATGTCATTATTGAACGTCCCGATCTACTTAACCTGATAAATTTTCATGTACCTACTGGAACCAATAGGCAGTACATCCTATTTCACTTTGCGGTTACAAGAATCAACTATCAAATGTTTTCTACCATAAATAGACTCCTTGTCTATGGTAATGAGTATATTCAAGTAGTTGACTATTTTAATATGTCCCTGGGTGAAGTAGAAACCAATATAATGAAAATTATATTTTTTTATTATAATGAATTTTTCTTTTTTGCTTTATAAGTTCCTGCCTGTATGCTCTTCGCTTTGTTATTTGCTGTATAATTATTGTATTTAATGTGTTCCTAGAATAACGGTTTATGTGTATGTACCGGTATATTACATATTTTTTTAATATTTATAAAGGGTCAATGACATTAAATAAGGAATTAAAATGAACAGTTTTCAAGAAATGTTGAATAGTAACAGAAACAAATGAATTGAAAATTACTTTGCATTCACCACTTTATTAATACATACATATCAACATGTTTCGAAAGCGATGCTTTCTTCATCAGGAATATATAGAATTCTAAAAATAATAATGGCAACTATAGAAAAATGACAAACATAGAAATTTCTTTTATTTCTAAATATTTATTATTAATAATAATGACACCACAAAGTAAAATTTCTTCAAACGATTGGTATTAACTTTGTGGCGTCATTATTAATGAATTATGGAAAAAGTTATTATTAAATTTAAAAACTTAAATAAAAACGTTTAAAAAAAAATCATATATTCTGTTTCGCAAAACTTATAATAAATGATTGTAAAAAAAACAAACTTGAATACAATATATTTTTTAAGTTGACTAAGCTTAAGATAGTCTAATAAAACGGTTCGTTTTGTTAAAGCAAGTATTTCAACATACCTATCAAATCTTTTATCAATATCACTTAAAATTAAAAAAAAAGACGTTATTTTGAGCACACTGACACGCCTACAATACACTTTTATCGGACCATCTCTTCAGCCTATGACATTTAGTAAAACGGTATAAAAATTAAACATTATTGAAAGTTAAACACATAATTCACTTCAATTTTATGTAATGATCGACCAGTTTCGGAAGTACCCTTCCTTTGTCTGGGCTATATTAACACTAAACTAAGATACAACATACTCAGAGACGTACATGAATATTTAGGTGTTAGGGTTGGGGGCGACCAAAGGGGAAGGGCTAATGGGAAGGGAGGAATAAAGCGATTCCCTGGAAAAATATATATAAGAGATGACTATTCGATAAATTTACTTGGATATTCAATATAATAGAAATAATATTTATCTATTTTCTAAATTCGAGTGCTTCTGAATTATCTAATTTTTTGCTTTTATTATTACGGTGAAGAATTTGAAAACTTGTATTTTTATTAAAAATATGATCGGATGAAGTGAGATGATTGGCAAGCTGTGAAAAATTATTGTTTATAAATGTTTTGTTTGTATAACTTTTTTTATTAATTTCTATATAATTTTGACATTTTAAGGCAAACAGTAAATATAAAAAAAAACATATTTATAAATGAATTATAGAACTTTTCATAGTCCTCCTCATTAGGAGATCCTGCGCTGAGGCGAACTGGGTTTCGAAAAAAGGGATTTCAGCGACTTTTATATTTTAACTTCAAGATTTGGGTCGGGTATTTCCAGTAATTCGTATGACGTTGTTTTAGGAATACTAGTCAGTTCTTTTTCTCTTAATTTTGCTGGACTTATTATGCAATTATTGTTTGAATTACTTTGTTTGATACTAAGTGGGAGTTTGTTGTATAATTTTACACCTAAATTTCAGCGCTTCTTTGTATTGCGCTTAGGTACAGTTAGCTTGTCTAGTTGCTTTGCTCTGGTATTATGATCACGAGAAGTCATAGCCATTTTGTCATTTTTATGATGATTAATTAAGAACATTTTTGACAAAGATTTTTTGTATCGGAACGTCGAAATGTTTACGGACCTTTAAAATTGTCTTTATGATGCATTCTGAATTGTATTTAGTGGTTTTACATAATTTGATGCAGCTGAGCCCCATACCAAAATTGTGTAATCTAAATGAGAGTGGCATAACGCATAATATATTCTATTTAGATCCTTGGTTAACAACATATTTCGTAATTTTTTAAGAAGTAGATGAGTTTTATTAGCTTTTTTGAAGTTCTGTTAATGTGTACATCCCAGAGGATCATCAATTAAGGTCTTAATATATTACTACTCACGCATTCATTGCAATGTATTAAAATAAAATATAAAAATAAATACAATATAGATATTTACAGTGAGCAGATCATTTTCCGAAATGAAATTCGTCTGACTGTTTTGAGCTTCCTAGTATATTAAATTCCTCAATTCCATAAAAAGAACTGAATTTTACATCATCGATGATTTCAGATTTAACGGTATCGCAATCGTACATTAACCGTGGATAAAACGAGTTGGTTAGCCGTACCGTTTTAAATTACCTTTGAATCTCGCCGAATCGATTGATGCGGCGCAGCATGGGGAGTATGTACCCGCGGGGCGGTACTTGTCCGGTTTGAACGGAACGGAGTCCGTATCTCGATTTTCGATACTGATAAATGTCCGCCTCGCTTACAAATAATGTTCACCGGCGCGTACGTTGTTAGCGTCGCGTTGGCCAGTCACAGGGCTGACATCAATATGCCACCACCGCAAATTGATTGCACCGCTAACCGTACGAGGTGATGGTATCGTGTGAACACCGAAAGGGCCGGTAGGCCTTTCTGATAATTTAATGCATCATGCTGTTAATGTTACTAAGAAAAACGGATAATAAATTATAATAAATTACTAGCGGATGCGTATCCAACCTACTTCTAATTTTTTTTTTGGGATAAAGTTACGGAGTTGTGAATTCTTGCTTGTCGTTTGGGTGCCATAATTGATTTGACATTGAAAGTAATGCCTTGTGACGACTATTACTAATTACGAATATATTTATTATGATACCGATAATAATCAGTAACAATAACACCGGTCCCAAAAGGGAACCTTGAAGTACGCTATAATTGGTTATAATGCAGTTCAAATGCGTTTGTTAAAATTTTGTGGGACGCAATTTTTTTTTTTATAAACCTCATTGTAATATATTTTTAATCATCGAAGATAATATTAACATCTCCAAAACTGAAACGTGAAATCGAAAAGACTTGGGAAAGAAAGGGTCCCGGATAGACCAACAAGGTTCTGGGTTCGATCCCCAGCTGTACGAGGCCATAATATCGCATAAACACTGTAACATGGTGTAATTTTATTTATGATTTCTTTAATAAATGTATAATTACTTTGTTATGTCATTATTAATAAAATTTATAACAATTACTTTGTGTGCACCACTGTTTAATACATGAATATCAAGGTGTTTAAGTAATAATAATTATTTTAAATTTGCCAACAATGTTTTGGAAACAAATCATTATTTTGGCATACACACACAAACACACACACATAAAACTATACATTTTTTCATACAAATTTTTATCTTTACCATGTATCATTTCCTAGCATTGTACTAACCCCGCCTGTTAAAATATATATACCCACTTACTAAATATTACATTGATACCGATGCTTGTAATAATTTTCTAAAACCTTGTAATTTGCAGACCTCATTTTATACATGTACCGTTTGTTTCTAAAATAATAATAAAAAAAAACGAATACAAATGAATTACAATTAATAAATCAGAATAACTGTTAATAGTCAATTAAATATTATAACAGTTAAATATATGTTTTAAATGTTTATCTATTATTTTATTTTCACATTGATACCTATATTTAGAATGTTACTACAAATTTTAATTATAAAACATTTTTTATGCCATTTTATTTCCTTGATTTTATTTATATTAATGACAATAAAATTTATTTTAATATTTTATAAAAAATCTCTAATATTTACATTTTTAATTAATTACTTACCTACTTTCATAACTTAATCATAATTTTTTGTTTATGTGTGTACTTTGTCTATGTTCACAATATTATTTTTCTGTGTTTATAATTTGTCCATAATTGTCACTTTTTCAGTAGTTCATCCTGATGAGGGAACCTTCGCTTCCGAAAAATGTTGCTATTTATATATTAAACACCGGTGTACACAAAGTAATTGTATTAATAATTCTTCTCTAAATACCAAATGGTGTGAACAAACATTAGAGGCTATTCAATGAAATTTTGATTGATATATGCTATACGTATATAACATCAACGTGGCGCTACCGCCAACTGATTGCATCCCCATTAACCGCACAACTTGATACAGTAGAACTAGTTAATTATTGATTGTGAAATATCACTGAAATCAACACATCCGAATTTGTCGCTACAAGTGAGAACGAGAGATTCAGTGAAATATTTGTTTAAACATTTTAATTTATTGAGAACAGAAAACATATTGTTTTCTCGGTTTTTTTTAAAATTAACTTATGAAGTTGTGAATTCTTGCTTCTCGTTTGGGTGCCATAATTATTTGACAGAGAAAATAATGCCTTGTGACGACTATTACTATCTCTAAACAAAGATACATTTTTTTCAAAATATATTTAAATAACAAAGTTCTTAAGTAGGTACTTAATTATATACCATTATCACAGGTGACAATATACCATTATACCAATAGCACAGGTGACAGTAAAGAGTTAATTTATGTACCTACTTATAAAATGTTTTCAATCTATCACTTGTTTGTCATTTGTTTTATTATCATTTTTCCTGATAATAATTATTGTTTATTCTACTCTTTAATTATTATGAATTCTTAAACATTCGTGTATGTAAGTTTTGGGCCTGTTTATATACTAAGATAAAGTAAATAAATTGTGTTTTCCATTTTGAAAATATTGTACCTAAACAAACTTTCCCTTTTTAATATGAAATATTTGGCTAACCAGAGTGGTATATCTATGGGCTATCTTCAATACACATGGCATGTTGAATGTTTTTCATTCTAATTTTAAAACGTTACAGCAACAGTTTTACGTATTGGATTTCATTCAAACTACTCTCTAAACCTTTCCGGAACTAATAAGAATAAACTGTGTTATTTTCAGCGAAACAGGTTTAGTAGTTTTCCAGAAAATCGAGGAAAAACCAGACAAAAATTAATTTTTATATACGGAGATTTAGATATTTGTTACAAAAAAATTAACATAATTTATATTACAGTATCAATATGTTAACACAGGTAATTTTTTTTTTCTGCTCCTCTCTATAAGTTGAGCTCCATTAGCTCGCGGTTATGGGAGGAGAATGTACAAACATATTAAAAAAAATAAGGCATATTAGGTGATGGACAATATTAAAAACTTAATTCAACAAATGTAATTTTAGAATAATAATAAAAAATAACAAAAAAGTTATTTTGTGCTAGACAGTAGACATGAAGGGTATAGTATATCATTATCTAGGTTTGGTGAGTTAATATTTGATTTGATATATTCACATTAAAAAATTTAAATTACATTAATTTCGTTTTAATATATTGTACCATATTACACCTAAATAGAAGTACCTTTATAGAAATAATACAAACAGGTCGTCTGTAAGTGGCATCACCACAGTTTGACAATGCCTTCGAAAGGCGAAACAGCTGTTACGCTTAATAATAATTATCTCGCAATGCTCTTTTTATGAACAAACCGCTTTTTTAAGAAAATAATAATAAACTTTGTTACGAAGCAATCACTTTGAGGTTAGACTAAAGAAAATTTGAATACAATGTGTATTTATATAACTTTGAAGAATGTTCAGGCAGAATATAGGCGCTTATACACTATATAAAAATTTTTCACATACCATTTTATGTTTATCGTGTATCATACCCTAGCACATACTAACCCCGTCCGGTAAAACGTATATAATCACTCACCAAATTAGCGAATAGTCGTTCATGAACGAGCCGTTTATTTGTGTCGGCTCATTTTGATGAACCATGAGCATACGACTCTTGGTAAATTGTACCATGGCTCAATTGAACTATGACTCTTTTTGAAAAACCTTTGAACCATGTAAGAAATATTGTTTATTTATCTAAAAAGATAAACATATCTCAGATGTTTATAGTATTCTTACACATTTCTATGATGACGCATCATTAGGTAAGGTCCTTTGTTCTAATTTGTTTATATAAAATTATGTTATGGGTGTCTAATTTCTACAAGGCATAATGATGTGCCATGATGTATGTTAAACTAATTGTTTTCTAGAGTTTACAAATTCGTTTTTAGAGATAATAATACTTTCCGCATTTACACGTATGTAGGCACTGTACAGCACGTGAACGGCGCCCGATAGTCTAGCATCTGGACGTTTTGTACCTACACCTATACTCTGGGAACATGATCCTAGATCTGGGGTCCGAGCTCATGAACCGGGAGTCCGCTCTTATATGTACTGGATCTTAAATGAGCGGTCGTTCAATTGAGTCGCACGAAAATATTGTGCTTGTACCGTTACTCCCGCTCTTAATAAAATGAGGCATGGCCCGTTGCTACACCAGACATTTCTTAGAGACATGTCATTGGTACCGATTCTTGCAATAATTTTCTAAAACCTTCTTAATTGTACACCACTCATTTCATACATGTACGGTATGTATTTTTATTTTATTATTTTATTATTATTCTAAAATAATAATAAAATAATAAAATAAAAATACAAGGAAAAAAACTCATAAGTAACAAAAATCGCCGGACATGATTTAACAACTTCCGTTGTGTGAAATTCCCCTAGCTGTCTCAGGACTACATCTGGTAGTACCTGAGCAAATGTTCCCAGAAAAAGAACAGGGGCAAATTTAAATTGCTGTTGAAATCTGGAATGCCCCCGACAGGTGCGATAGAATCCGATGGAAACGAAACGAATGAAAATTGCCATACCGAGTTTGATTGCCGTTCACTGCTCGACATTCCGTTACGAGGTAGCGCCTGAGGTCGCGGAACCAACGAGGATGTGTTCGGTTCGTGGAAAAGACGTTGGGCAATTAAGAACTCCAGAGAAAAATTTTATGACTTTAAAAATATATATTCATATTGATCAGTAAATATATGTATATATTCACATAGATCAACAAATGTCGAATATATAAATATTATACGCAGAATTTATAATTCGTTATTTAAAAGTAAATTAAAAATCATCTCATCAAATACTGTGTTATGTTAGTACCATTACATTTGGAACATCTGACATCACGTGAGTATTCTGATTTTGAATTAGTATAAAAAAATATATTTTTCAATTTTGTTTTGTATTTTAATTACGTATTTTTTTTAGCTTTGGCAAAATTTTAACTTAATTTGTGTGATTTTAAGCTCTATAATTGTTGTTCAATATAAAAAAAAAACTATTATTAATAACAGAAATTGGAGTATTCATGAGTAAACCAATTGTCAATATGAATATTTTGGTAATTTTAATGCTCAATACTATTATTATTCTTCGAGTTAAAGTTTCTAAAAAGTTACATAATGTTACTACTTATGTTTTGTTATGGTTTGCTATGAATAGAATATAAAAGTATGTTCAGTAAAACTCATCCTTATTTGGAAATTTGACATTCTAACCTCAAAACCGACCGGCCATAGATTGGAAGCATTTTGGCGGCATTTGAAAAATTTGTACTTTGAAAATTATTTTAACTATGAAAACTAAGTTTAGAAAAAAAAATAGTGGTATTTAAGTTTGAACGACACTATTGATAAAAAAATAAAATAAAATTGGACTGGAGTTCCTTATTCTAAAAATATTTGTAGTCGATTGACTTATAAAGCCATGATCTTTTCTCGCCCAAATTTTTTCATTCAGACCCAAAACTTATGTTTAGTTTGTATTAAAACCAGGCGCACAGGAGCGACTGTTGTCGCCACAACAGTAGGGAGATAATTTCAAAATCCATTGCGGAATATGGAGGTGGCGCACACGTGGCGATGCGACATTGCAATTGTGGAAATTTTTCTATGGATTGTTGTATGGATTTTGATAAAACATTATTATTTTTATTGTTCCTTTAAGAAGGATGAAAAAACAATTTTGTTCAGGAGAGGCACTAACCGGAGATGACAGTTCGAGATTTTGAAAGTCCGCCATTTTGGGTAGCATACCTGTATATCATCGCACGCGTAGAAACAAAAATCAACCACAGATATTAATCGTTGCAGTGTTGCCAAAATAAAAGATAAAATATCCAGTATCCGTGTATTGCTATAAAGATCATTATTCCACCAAAAAATTCTTTTTTACCCAATTTATATAATCTTAGTCCCTTCTTCCGGGGAGGTCTTCAATTTATGTCTCCAAATTATATTATTTATTTGCAAAAAGACCCTCTACATAAAATTCTTAAATATGGTATAAATATTAACGCATTAAATGTAACATCACCAGGACTGAGCATTACAAATACTCACTTGTACCTAGATTAGATGAAGTACGTAATAGATACGCAGATGTGGCGGATCTATTTAACTACATGGAAGGTAAGTACAAGAAGGCTATACTATCATATCTTTCGTTTGCAACAAAAACACATACATTCAGATTTTTTTCCTCACGCTTACCTCAAACACCATTGAAATTATATGGGGTCTTAGAATGACAGTGGTCTTCCTTAGATTCACAACAGGAAATATGCAAACATAAGCCTTAACACCCCGAATAGAAATTAAAAAAAAAATCAGAGGTAATATAGGTTCCACACCTAAAGAGAATTTTTCCTCCACTCCACGGCAATCTTAAGAAAATTTTGATTTTTTATTCCGGTCGGAAATTTAAATTTAATTTGATCGAGAATAGTTTCCACAAGTGATTTGAAGAAACACTTTGCATTTGTCTGATAAACGTCGGTATTCTTGCGCTTTATGCAGTTTTAGGTTTCACAGTTAACTAATCGAAGAACAGTACGTAGGCGATGGGCGTCGCAATTGATAGGTGCCGATTTGACAAGCGTCGCCGCGCACCGCCTTCACCGCGAACAAACGGACGCGCGATTGCGGCCCTGGCACTGATAGATAACGTTAGCGGCAGGCAGAGCAGATGGGCAGATGGTAGATGCTCAATTCATCAATCCATCCATCCATTTATCCATCCAACCAGCCATGCAGATTGAGGAAATGTAACTTATTACTATAGCTGTTGGAGATGATTTACTCTGGCTTGGATATTGGCTTGTTACCGAGTTCAAGGAAGTATTGATGATTTTATTGGTCAAGATTAGATTTGACACGCAAGTAGATAGAATTAGAAGTCAGGGTCGCCCCAAGAAGCTACTAGGCCATTCAAATACCTGTGTGAACCATCTAGATAAACGTTAGCAATCGACGGAATCAAGCTAATCCATCCGTGAAATTTCGAAGAATTTTTTCTGTGGGTGGAACGGATGATATTTTCTGGCTTAAATATTGACTTGTTAGTTGATTGACAGGATAGAGACATTGGTACATTTGTTGGTTAAGGTTGAATTTGCTGATCTAATAGCCAATGGACGTAGAAATAAGTGTGGAGAACGTTTGACGCGCTAGTAGATAGAAAAAAATAGTCACGTGCATCCCAAAAAGACATCACACTATATAAAAACTACATTTGGCAATGAACCGTAAGATGTGGAAAGGTACAAAAACATAAAAATAGCTCCTACACCATGAGTGATGGTCTTTATGGTCAAGGGGTAAGGCTCTCGACTAGGAATCCGAAGGTCACAGGTTCAAATCCCGGCGTGCGAAAGTAATTTTTCTTTAATTAATTTGTGTTGTTTTACAATTAATTCATTTAAAAATAATATATACTGTATTTGCGCACGTTCCAGAGTGGAAGATACTTTCAGTATCGTCCTGGTAAAAGACCACCATTCAGAATTGAAACGTTGCTTGAAATGGCTTTCAGCCGTGTTTGTTGACCAGATCCGAATAGCCGTTTAATAAGTGTTTCCCCCTTTCCCCACCTTCCTCTCCCCCTACTCCTTCCCCTCCCCAATACCTTCAGCCTCACAACATTCCCCAATTGGGAATGTCATAGTCTCACTGGCTCCAGACGGTTGGGAGGAGCTAGGGACTCTTGTGTGGTATTTATATATAAAAAAAATGAGTCTCTCCAGGACCAGGTACACCTCTTCCTTTCCCTCAAAAAGGCCCTCCACATAGAATCCCTAAATATGGTATAGATATTATAGCATTAAATGCAACAACACCAGGACTGAGCATTACAAACACTCACTTGTACCTAGATTACACGAAGTTAGTAATAATAAATCTATTTAATTGCACGGAAGGTATGTACAAGAAGGCTATACTATCATATGTTTTCAATAATTATTAATTTAAACTAAGTTTACTATATATTTTATAATTATTTATGGATATATTTGATATGTACGACCTAATGACAAATTTAATACTAACTTTTTAAAATTATTTGTGCTATATTGTTATGCTACTAGTTAACTGTGACATTCAATTATTGTTTTTGGTATATTTATACTGTTGGTATGTAATAAATTAATATATAAGACCCGAGGAAAATTATTTTCTCCCGGAGATCCCCTGCGTAGTTACTGTAAAAAAATACGTTTTTGCATTGGACATTGGAGTCTTACTACTTAGCACCATTTCTTAACTTACATAATCTTATTTCCTATTTATTAAATTTGGCAATCGGAGCATAAGAAAATGTCCACCTTTTCAGATATGATTAAAAAATAAAGCCACCGCAATAGGTAGCAATATTTCATTTCGGTATGGTGGTCCCTCACCACTGAGATATTGAAATTTTTTCCACTGTCAATCGAAGCGCAAATAAACTCTTTTTGATAAAACCAATGAAATACAGGTTTTTTCTAATCTGATTTTAGTTTACCGTCAAGCGTTCGATAGCCTCCAGCTTTGTAAATTTAGTAATTGTTTGTATTTACCATAGTGCCATAGAGTATCAACGATATTATACATATTGTTGATGAGAGGATTGTAATTCATTAAGGAACCTTAGTACGCCAAGTTAAACTTAATTATTTATAACTCTTCTATGATAAATTCATCATATTCGAAAAGCTGGGTACCTACGTACTGCGTGATAAATCCCAACTGTAACCACCGAAATCTCAAGAAGCTCCGGCTTTCGGCTCTTTGAGTGGTACTATAATTATGTTTTATAAATACGCTTTCATCATCTTTCTCTTAGGTTGTTTCGTACTATACTGCATTTTTAATTTAATTTATCTTTTAAGCTTAAATCCACACAGGAAGCCCTGAAGAAAATAATGTTCCCTAAGGCCTACGTCATCTTTGGGGAAGTTGCGTGAGGGTTGTTTTTGGGAAAGGAAGAAGGGAAAATTATGGGAAAGAAAAGGTATTAGGGGTGGATAGGAATCTGTGGGTCAGCATATCCAGGATAGTTGAGGTTACCTACCATTTTCCCACCCCGGTATAAGTATCTTATGGTTTCTTCTTCAGGGTGCACTTCAAGGGCTCTAATCTATAATGTTTAAAAGAATCTAAACCCTCAAGTGTCCCTGCATAGTTTTCGCATAGAAGGAGGTTTGTCACAAACGGACAACAAATTGATTAGTACAGATACTTACGTCGACAAAATATAGTCCTTAGCAGCTCACTCTGTCGATAACCGGAATAATCTAAGATGGAATGCGGGGGAGCACCAACGAACCTAGGAATGAACAAATAAGAAAAACAATAAAAAAATTATCTAGAACATACAGTGCCCACGAAATCGGGGCAGTCCCTCCAGAGCAGTGCAAAGTGGCTTCCTGTTTCTGACACTCTTCTCAGTGAAATATTGGACCAGCCACTCAGAGTATCCCTTAAGAGGAGTATCTGGGAGGTGAGGTGTGAAACACCTGAAGACCCTAGAGATATGGAGGGAATACTGATGCCTGGGAGCGCGCTGTTCAGGAAAGGGAAACGTATGAATCCATCCCTTCCACTATAGTGCAAGGCGATGGTCAAGAGAATCCGTCTGGAGAAGTGAAAAGGTCTCCCTATAACGGCCTCTCTCGAACAAGCCCGCCACAAAGACGGTGGGTAGACGCATCCGCAACCAAGACCTAAACATACCTCACCCCGTGAACCCGGGCACCCCTGCTAAGTCTCTCTGCACGTAGCGAACAACTTGGAGTGGTCTATGGAGAGGTGTTGGTTATCTAATAAACTATTCCCGGGGCGGCGATACCCATACCCGCCTCCCAAATTGCAAATTCTGATAGCTGTGCTCGGTAACACCTACGACAAATGACGCCTCTCGCCACAGGGATAACCAGTTATATATTATCAGAGTTGTAGAAAATCCCCCGAAACATCTCAGAGCCAGCGGGAAAGCGATATGAATAAATTTTCCTCGAACGTAAAGGAAATGTATGGAATTTAGCAAATATCCCTCAAAGCACGAAGAAACCAATATGCTTCCGAATTGGTTGAGATTAAGAGAAGCATTGCCGCCGCATTATACAACATTATATTAAATTTTATAAGCCGTACTGAGATATCCACTTATATCGTTACTTACCAAGTCTGGTAAGTAACGATATAAAACGTTAATAATACGAAATATCGTTATTCCGTTTTATTCCGTTGGAATTTTTACAGCATAATATCGTTTCGAATAAAACAAAATTCTTTTGTTACATCACATTATTTTTAAATAGCGCAAATCAATAACTTTTACATGAAGATTTAAATTGAAATCGATGTAGCCAATGAATTATTACCTATCGGCTTTAAAGAGCCGATGAAAATAAAGCGCTCTGACTCTCTTACACTACTTACATCGTATATCGCCATTCCATTTGACTGAAATGAAATACTTATTTATTTAAACATGATTTTTTTATATTTCTTATATTATCAGTTATTAAAAAAATATATGTATTTGATAACTCATGCATATTGCGACAATTAATTATTAATATTTTTTCTAATTTTAATAATGTTTAATCTAGAATTTTTTAGTTATGTTGATCCTAAATATTTATGCACATGTGAATCGGTAACATGTATTTTATTTAAAATGCTGTCATGTGTCTCTGTAATAAGTATAACTATTTAGTGTACCGGTGATGTGTTTCTTTATAATAAGTATCTCTGTACACTTATATTATAATGTACCAGTGATATGTCTCTATTACAAATGCATATTATGTGTTGTGACTGATTATTAATGTACTGTGAATGTTAATTATTTATTCTGAATATACGTTTGTTTCTAAAAATTGTACTGCAGATTCTGCACGTGATCCCACAATGAGTTTCTTAACTCTTGGAAATACAATGCATTATGTATACTTATTTAATAAAAACTAAATTAATTAAAAAATTCAATGCGTCTAAGTTTTTTTTTTCGATTTATTTTCATAGTAAGTTTTTTTTAAGGTAGGCGCAGCTTTTCAGCCTTTATGAACTGCACGCCACAGATCATTAGAGCGTATATCCGTCAGAGCAGGTACGCTGCCAAGGCGTTTTTACCTTTGCAGCGCGAAAAGAACGTCAAAATAATGCCATTCAACACATTCTTCATATCTATACTGCATCCCTATGGCAAAAAATAAAAGTCACCTACAATAGTGCACATCGCCAACTATTCCGTCTCCCAAGATACTGCAGCTCCAGAAATGTTCCTGAAAGGACGAGTGCACTCTTTCAGGCACTTCTCCGCCACCGCGTGGGAAATGGTGCAGAGTACGCCGATCGAAGAATACTATCATTACTGCTACGGCTACATGGATGGAGTCTTCCATCATGGCCTTTTGGAAACGGGAAACTATCAAATATTCACCATAAACTTGTTAATTTTTCTTTGTGAATGAACTTATTTTGCATATTTTACCGAGTAATCTTTATCTATGTTTTTATTTTCTTTTTTTCTTCCTCTTATTTTACGTACGTATTGTTATTTATTTGTTTGTATTATTATCACTTATGGAACGTATTGCGTTGCACTTCCCCTGCATACCTTCTGGAATAAAGAATTATTATTAGGTATATAACAATATTTTGCATTTTATTTTTGATTTGCCCTATACTAATGGATCGCTATCTTCCTTTCGGTATTGGATTTAAAATAAGTACCAACAATCTCTGTTTAAATTTATACTCCGGGATATAAATTTCAGAAGAAGAGTGTTGAAATATTACGAAGAAAGAAAAAAGACTGAGATTATTTATTGGAATAAAAACACAGCGATATAAATCCCAATTTAGTTTTATCCTCGTGAAAAACTGTTTCTCCTCCACCTCCCGGTTTCATATATCAGAATTAAAGTCGTATTTCCTATTTTTAATATTCAGCCATCCGCGGGGAAGTTAAGATGTATGATGTGAATAATTTTCGGGATTTTTTCAGCGATATTCCTACCTTACCTCCTAAGACATGGCAGGGAGGGAGTATATTATGAAAGAGACGAAATATCCGTATTTCTCTTGGAAATTGTGGACGTGCTGATACGTAGACAGTAACTCCACACAGGAGGCTGTGTGTGAGATAGGAAGAAGTGAACCCGGGTTTTGAAAAGATACGTGTTGTAGGAGAGAGGAAACACAGAGACCGACAAATTATTTTACAACTGAGCTGTTGAACATCAGAACAAGTGGTAGAATCGACTCGTTTTCATGTCACAAATGTCAACCGTGTAAAAACGTTGGGCGCGCGTTTAGAGTATTTCCCGACTGCATATCGGTGCCTAAAGGATCAATAACGCTAGTTCCTCAGAGTATCTTCTATTGAAATACAGGTAGGACAAGAACAGCATTCCCACTTGACGCCTGTGCTCAAAGATTGCAATGCGTTTGTTAAGAAGGCGAATCTATCAAACGAAATGCACAGTGTCAAGGATTTTTTCAGATATGTTGGGCTTCCAACCAGAGGTGGCTGCCAAATTCTACAGTGGGGCATACTTTCCATTTGTAAAGGGTCAGCAGTTGCTCACTGTTGGGGTATCTGAAAGACTCTGTACAGTACGCCCACGTTGCGAGAGGCAACATTACCCTGACTTCGATGGAACCCCCATACCTGAGCTAGTCACTTGGGTTACACCGAGCATAATGGAGTTCTTATTGGAAAGATTGCTTTCGTTAAAGGAGACGTAGGTACCTAAAAATATTACTTCAAGGTCGGTTAAGAAGTCTATTTTTGGCAGTATGATGTTTTTATCGGCTTTCTATATAATAACACGGTTTGTTTATTTTCTCACACTGAGATCTGATTTGAAACAATAAAGGTGAAATAGTATCATATTTTACCCCCGGAACAAACATTACAATTAACAGTTTGTACATTGTAGACATGATCCTTACAAGTCAATTTAAAAAAAAAATTCCACCGAAGTCAGATTTTTTAAAGCAAAAATCCTATGAAACTGTGTAGCGTAGAAAAATATTTTACGCTGCTACTAAGCTCGCAGAAAAATACATTACATACATATATTTGATACCTGAGTATGTTTTATTACCTTTAGCTTGCACTTTATTATCTATTTGATGAAGAGGATGATCTTAGCATTCGAAAACTTTTTGCTTATAGGAGTGCTGTCTTCCTTATGCGGATAGATCCACTGCGCTTCGACTCGTTCTTGTATTCAACAGCTCGGCTGTGGAATGATCTGCCCGCCTCTGCGTTTCCTCCCTCCTATAACATTGGTCTCTTCAAGACCCGTTTTCACTCCTTCTTATCCTCTAAAAGACCCTCCACACACCTTTTCCAAAGATGTATACTGTAAAAAAAGCAGGGATTGGTTATTTTTTAGAATACTTTGCTTTTCAGTTTTCATACAACTACCTATACTGTGCCCCCATCATGTCACTTTGCGGGAGAAAGAAAATACGGGGAAAAAACTGATTTGGAATTGAAAAAGTGAAGCCTACTAATTTCACGTGAGCGAGTACAAGAAGCTTGAAGAGATTTTCTTAGAACAGTCGTTGGCAACCAGTTGAACGAGGGTATGTATGTATTTTTGGTATGTATTTTTTTAGCTCAAGCTCCTAATCCAATGGATCAAAAATAAAAATAAATAAAAACATTATATGATGTTTTGACATAATAATAATTTTTTTTTTAGTATTTGCATAGTTATTGGTTCGTCAAAATTCGAATCTTCTTCCCCTTGTCCTAGTCGAGTCAGCTTCGATATGGCGCGTCTAGATATCCCCATTTTCGGCTACTTCGGCGGCTATAGGTCCATTGCAGTCCCAGCCTCTCCACGTACAGCCTTTGAAGTTTGCTTTTCCCACCTTCGCCAGGGCAGTCCACGGACCGTCTTTCTTGTGGAACTGTCGCTAGTGTTTTCGAATATTAATCAAATGGTTTGAAAATAATAATTTGAAAACGATATATCCCCAACTTTTTTGTGTTCATTTATAGTATACGTGGGCATCGAAACGAGTGAAGTATTGAACGAAATTTCTAAAACAGTAGAGATATTTAATCTCCATTTAAATAGCCTTATTACTTTTTTATATTTATCTTCTCAAATGTTGAGAATATTACAGTAAGAAATCTTGTACTGTGAATGGATGAGTAATTTGTGGTAAAAAATAATAAATTTTTAAAAAAAATTGTGGAGAGAGTTAAAACACGTAGTACCGAAGGAAGGAGTGTGAATGTAAGAATATTTCCCTAACGTCCCGGGAATACGTAGTATGCTTAAGTAAACCATTTTCTAATTCAATTCAATGATTGAAGAAGATAATATTAACAAACTTCAAATGAAACATGAAATAGAAAAAGACACAGAAAACAAATAGGTAGCCTTGTAAATAATCTTGAACTAATGAGGCCTGTGTATTTAATGTGATTTTTATCGATCAAAATGACGGGTCTCATTAGCTCAGGGATTATACCATTGTCCCGGTAAGACAGAGGACCTAGGTTCGATTAAATGCCATTAATATTTTTTTATATGTCTTTTTCTGTTTCATGTTTCATTTAAGATTTGTTAACATTATTTTCTACAATGATTAAACATACACTTTCTAATTGATCGAATCTTTCAAAGTCGTAATAAAAGAAGACTATGTATAGTTGTGGTTGAATATGTATTTTTCCAGTCCGCTGCAATTTAAGCGTAAAAACTCCCCATCCAAATGGTTCCCACGCCTGGCTGAGAATGTATTAGTAAAAAAACATTTTGTAAGTGAATCTGCTTTACATAATTCTCAGCCTGCGGCCCTCAGATACGAGCGGCGGAGTCCGATTCCAGAATCCCTTTTATCTCGTTTTATGTTAATACATATAAGAAAACACGGCAGCCGTTACGGGAAATAAGTAACATCGTAAAACTGAGCCTACTTTCGTCAAAGTGATAAAAAGAACGTGAGTTTTGACGGGTTATTAATTAAGAGATAATATATTTGAAAGAAAGGAAGAATATTTGGTTTGGAGGGGAGGATTATAAATAAATTAGAACACCTTGCTTCGACTGAATGCAGAAATAACGTGTTTTTCTTTCTTTATTTATTTATTTACTATTCGTAAAAAATCGTAATATGTATTTATTATACTTAATATATATACATGTATATTATGGGTGGATTTATTGACTACTGACAATTCTAATAAATAATCTGTGGTGGGGAAAAACCACCGTATGATAATATCGCAGCGTTTTTCACATGGAGTGTTATTTTTCACACGTAATGTGTGAACGATGAAAATCTTGCTTGTGCGATGATGGCAGAATGAACTAGACATAGAATTGAACCCGTGACGCCTAGGTGGGAATACAATGCATAATAATAATAATAATAATATTAATAATGTTTCATTACTTATTTATTTTTTATTACAAAATAACAAATAATGATATCTTGACTGGAATTTCCCGTGTTGAGAATTTCATTTACAAAATATGATATTAAATTAATGTGATTGCTGAAAAAAAATTCTAAGGTGAAGAATTTTAAGTGCAGTTGATTGGTTTCGGTGTTGGTCTGTATTTGGTGCTAATATATTTTCCATTTCAGATCTCCTTATGTAACGTATCCAGCATTTCATTAAATTTTAAATTTATTATTGTTGTTGTGATTTTTAAAGGATAATGGGATTTTTTTGTAGAGTTTAGAACCATAGTATAAGAAGTTTTTTGTCCAAATGTTGTGTGGTTCCTTGTTGGATGCGTTTTTTTTCATTAGACCTAGGTTAAGATTAAAAATGTTACATTGAGTATTGCATAATTGAGTTAAAATTCACTTGCAGCGAAATTGTGTAATACTAACTCGGTACCTAACATGAACATATCGAGTTTTATTTGATTTCAAATATGAATCACTAATTACATATTTTTAAATGAACAAAATATTTCTTTTCAAAAACTCCACACAGGAGGCCCTGTAGAGAATAATTTCCCTCGGGGTCTGTCACCTTTGGGAATACTGTTCGGAAGATTTGTTTTGTTTTGGGAAGTAAAAATATATGAAAGGTGGGTAGGAATCTGGGGGTCAGTGTGTCAAGGAGTGACGGACGTATACATTCATGCTTCCCGCTGCGCGGTGTAAGGAGATGGGTCGAGAAAGTCCCGCTGCAGAGGTCAAAGGGTGCCCCTCTACCGCCCTCTCCTGATCCGACCCGCCACGCAGTGCAAAGTCACCAAACGTAGCGAACCACTTGGGGTGACCTATAGCAGAATTGTTTTTTTTTTTGAATAAATGATTCCTGGAGCGGCAGTACCCATACCCACCATCCAAATTGATACTGCATAAGAATTCCAACTGCCCGAAGCCAGTGGGAATATGGGATCCCCAGTAGAGAAATATTTGAAACTGATGGGTCGGGTAGTATGTGGCTATTCAGATCTATCCACCAAACATCATTATAACCAATTATAAGCATCGTTTAGCTTCTGTGGCCTTTCATCATGGCAGTACTGGGAGTATCTACATTACCACTCGGGTTTATAAGAAGTTTTCTGTTTAATCCTAGCCTTTTACGTCCTCTTTTATACATTAAATAGTTGTGGTTCTAGGAATACATTTTTTTAATAACCTACCTCAAAACATTTAAATAATAAAATATAGTAAAAAACTCTCAAATACGATTTAAAAACCTCTCAAAATAAGCTTAAAAATATCAAACAATCAAGCAAATTAAAAACAATACGTTTATTTATTTATAATATTTGTAAGAAACAAACAGCTTTTAATACAAGTATATATACAAAGGAAGTTTAACAAAAGGTAAGACAACAACGTTTCTTGTGCTAACAGTGGTTAAATACAGATGTTTTTTTATGAAGCTAACAAGAAAAAGAAAAAAAAACAAATAAGATGGAAGGGGGAAAGAGGAAGAGGAAGATAGGATCGGGACAGGAGATGTTCTCGACACATTTTATACTCGTGCATCAATTTTTGCTCGGGCGTATTACTTTGGTTCGATATTTTGAAATGGTATTTTGAAGAATGTCGATAATGTGAAACTGTGCTTTATATTGCGCACAAATACGGGGAATTGGAGAAATTATCCTAAGATTGGTCTTACTTGCGGGCAAATAGAAAACAATCGGTTTGTCGGGTTGGTCTTGACGGTATGTGAAAGTTTATAAAGGTAATGAGCTCCGGCAAGTCTAGGCCATTATTCATAATTTTAAATAATAAGATTTGATCAAATACTAAGCGTCGAATTTCAAGCGTGATGAAGTTGTGAAATTTTAGGCATTCAATATTATTTGAAAAGTGTAAATTAAATTTATAATTTATGTGCTTATAGAATTAAGTTGAATGCTTGCGATTCTTTCAATATGGGCTTGCTATAAAGGTGTCATATATATGCGATATTTAAAGTGAGGGCGGATATACGAGGTATAAAGGGAGATACACACGTTATGTTTACTATAATTTCTAATTCAAAACTTGTCGGTATGTATTTTCTATTTTCCAATATGTAAACCGTCAACCCTGTAAAATTATCCTGTGGACATTTTTCAACCATAATTTTCTTGTAACACTTCCAGGACACGTTGTTATGAAACGTATAATCGCAATTTTTAATATTTTTTAAAATTAGTTGCAATACATATTTTTTCATTTAGTTAATAAATTATTTTGAGGACAAACAAACAAAAGAACTTAAATTGATTTTTATATAGATATATAATCTACCATAAAAGCTAATTCAAAAACTCTTTAAGAACTACCAATCCTCTATTTACAGTGGTCGACTAATAGATTTTTTCCAATTGTCCACAAATACAATTTTACAAAACTAATAAGACACTTTGTAATGTCTTTCTTAGTTCTGTTCACTATGGGTTCCAGTGCTGAGGCGGACTAGGTTTTATTTTAAAAAAACTCCTTGTTATTTCCAAGATGCTGTTTGTTTTGATTTCTTTGAACTCGTCTTGTTTGATTTCTTTGAACCAGGTTTAGATTTGATTTTTGAAATCATTTGCCTTTTCTGTATATTTTAATGGCCGGTGGAAGTGAATTATATAGCTTAGTGTAGAAATATTCATAAATCATTTATCCAAAAGCAGTTTTGAATTTAGGAATATTCATAATTTCATTTTGAATCGCTCTTGTGTGGCGAAAATTAAGTTTTTTGGGTTTTTTGAACTTTTGGAATGTTTGATTAAAACATTCTTAGCATAGATATTTTTGATGTTAGGTACTGCAAAAGATTGGATATTTTCTTTCGCTCGCGTTCTTATGGGACTTAAAAACGGTATTTATAAAACCCTTCTGGGTTTTAGACAAATATTTCATGTGGTTAATAGTTGCCGATTCTCATCCTACCATACCGTTTTCGAGGCGAGAGTGGCATAGAGCGTTGTAAACTTTTATAACATCATTTTGACATAAAATATTTCTGATCTTTCCTTGTAATACCTTGTAGTGTATGTCCCGATTCTTTACCCAAGCATTGCTTAATAGAGAAGTATAGTATTATAATTAGAATTAAAATGTATTTAATTTCAATAATAACAAAAAAAAATTCATTTCAAATAAATAAAAAGTATTCCGTCTTTTCACAGAAAACAAATTTTGAAAATATAAAACTTTTGGGCCACGAAAATACAAAGGATGAACTTTGTATTATGGAAAATTAAATAAATTGGATAAAAAAAGTCACGGCACACCCGTCTTAGTTCTATCTATTCTTCGAAGCAGACAGCCCACACATGGAATTCTTTCAAAGTCCATAATGAAGTGCGTATTAAGAACGCATAAGCTCCATAGAAAATTACCCTAGCCATAAATATCAAAATCACTAGCAGTTCGTAATAGTAGGCTGTATTTATAGGCCGCACTGAAGAATCTCTGATTTATACTCAAAACCCTTTCTCAATCACCTTATTGTTGTAACCCGGTAACAAAGATGGCCTCCTCCGGGCGCGCCTCCTCCGGGCGGGCCTCCCACCTTGCGATTCGTGATTTATCTCTCATCTAATGATGAAAACTTGGCGAGGGCCCAGGGGCTCTCAGGCCCCCCTAGGTCTGGGCCCCCCAGGCATGGGCCCCCCGAGTGGCCGTGTAATCGGCCCATTGTTGAGATGAAGGACGGTAATGGCCGAGGGTTGTTGGATCGGGGAGGGGAAGGGGACAGGGCTCCGCGTGTCCTATCGGCGGTACGCGCAGTGGGATCTTGCGCCCCGTCTTATGTCGCGTTTGTCAAAGTAAATTAGTCGCTGTTAATTAATTTGTTTATTTTTAAGGCTAAAAATGTTCGTATTCAGCAATTTACTTGTAGTCAGTTTCTAATATTTTTTCAACTCCACACAGGAGGCCCTGAGGATGCTGTGTGGAAGACCTATTAGAGGATAGGAAGGAGTGAACCTGGGTCTTGAAGATACCCATGTTGTGGGGGGAAAGAAACACAGAAGATCATTCCATAGCCGAGCTCTTGAACACAAGAACGAGTAGTAGAAGCGACATGTGATATGTGTCAACTGTGTGCAAATGTTGAACGCGCATTTGGCGTGTTTGCCGAAGGGATCAAGGACGATATTTCCCCAGAATTCCATTAAAATCCGGTAGAACAAGGGCAGCATTCCCAAATAACGTCTGTGTTCTAAAGATTGCAATTTGTTTGCTAAGATAGGCGAATCTATCAAACCGACCGCCTTTTTCTAACCCAAGTTTTCAAAATAAACCCGGTAAATTCAAATTATTTAAAAGAACTGACTAATTAACAACCACGTTGTCTCTACGCAGGAGTTTGCAGAGAGCGTGCCCCACCATATAACTTTATCTTGGGACATGCTCTTTACTTCATTTCACTTTCAAACACAATTTTTCTAAATATGGTCACCTTAGCAAGATCAGGGGGACAAGTCTGCATCTTTTGCGTTACCTAACGCAAGTTAAATCGGCCATAATTAACACATTTTGACAGTTTTCATAAACGCAGCGTCTTCTGCGTTACAGATTTGTCCCTTAATGTAAACGCAAACGTAATTTGTTAACACGATACAGTCTACGAATCTGTAAGAAGTTGTTGTTTATGGACGATTTAACTTACGTTAGCTAACGCAGAAGATACTGACTTCATGGCGGGTTCAATGACTTTCATACTAATTTTAAAACGTTATAGCAACAGTTTTACCCATTGGATTTTATTCAAACTACTCTTTAAACCTTCCCGGTAATAATAAAAACAAACTGTCTTAATTTCAGCGTAACCGGTGTCGTAATTTTTGAATCAAGGACAAACAAACAGAAAAACTTACATTGATTTATTCATATACGAGTATATATATACATATATAAATAATCTATCATAGATGCTGTGGTCGACTAATTCAAAAACTCTTTAAGAACTATTAATCCTCTATTTACAGTGGTCGACTAATAGATTTTTATAATTGCTCACAAATAATACAGAAAGTAAAATTGTTGAAACACGTGGTTAAGACAAATCCTTATAAGGATGAGTATACATAAGCATAGACTATCTATTAAATAAAACAAACTCGCTATTCCGAGCCTTGTCAGGGTAAAATGTAAAACTATACAAAATACATAGAGTGATCATATATGTATTTAGCTGAGGTAAACAAATATAATAAGAGAGATACAAAATATAAAACGAAACAATGAAACAGTGAAACAGATACATGCTTACGTGCAATATAATACCGATATATTAGTAAAATAATACGTAATGTCAATATTCGAATCAAACAACATCTTAGATGTTTAAATAGCATTGTTTTTTTGTTAATTCAATTGATAAACATCAAATAGATATAACCATAGCACCGGCGCTAATATTTTTCACAAAAATAGTTTTGGCATTAAATTTAAAATTAAAAAAGCCATTAAAATTGATAGAAATATTCTTAATAATCAATAGAATTTGTCTTTCAGTCCCATATTAGACTTCGCGTTAACTCAAAATTTGTCAATTCTTCATAATTCCTCCCTCCTTTGACATTGTGTCTCTTTCTTTTTATGTGTTGTTCCATTCTATTGCATGTAACCATATCCCTATCTCACTGTTCCATTGTTTCGTTTTATATGTTATCTTCCTCTTATTGTATTTGTATACCTCCCCTATATACATATATCCTCACTCAATGTATTTGTGTTTATTTTTCAGATTTTCCCCGACAACACTTGGGATAAGTGAAACGAGCTGGTGATGATTTAAAACATAGTGTTTTAAATTTAATAAATATGTCAAACAACAAATTAATTGCTTGCTACGAAAATAAATAGACTGTCTGTTAAGGTACAGTGATATTTCGTTTTGTGAAAATATTTCGCAGTCTTAAATATTAATTTTGGTACTGTGTGACGTACGGATCGACCAAACCCGGAAAAGCTCCGGGTTAGATTATGGTGGGTAAGGTTACGCTTTATGTGGTAGCGCCATTGTTTTCACCGTAATTATGATAAATGTCCCGGAAAACCGTGGGTTGCACATTTTCTTTAACATTTTGAAACGGTTTCGTATAATTCAAAGGCAGCATTCTACACTATTCCACGTTTCACCTTAATCAACCTTTCGAAAATAACATAATACTAAGATTTAAAAACATAGTTAGTCTCTTGAAGTATTTTTCGTAGAACTCCATGGCTATTGATTTTTAAATCAGTATTATCTTTACATCCGCATAACTTTTTTGAAATTATCATAGAGTGGTAGATACTTTCAGTATTGCCCTGGTGGTAGACCATAATTCAGAATGGAAATGTTGCTTAAAATTGATTTAGCTGTATTTGGTGATGAGATTTGAATAGCCATGTATTTTCAAACGATTATCTTCTCTATCTCCACCTCATTTAGCCTGAAGATCTATGCCACTGGCTGGGGGCAGTTAAAAAGGTACGTTTTCTTTTTTCGTCTCGCCTAACCAACACGTCTATACTAACCCAAGATTAAATGAAATAAGATTTTCTGAACCTAATCATATCCCGTGATAACAACGTTAATATCCTTTTTATTATTACTTGACATGAGAAAAAATATCAAACTAAGTCATTAAAAGGTGTTTATTTATTGTTTTTAATTATTGTTTGTACAACTCCAGTTAAATATAAAGTTTTCTATGATTATGTCAAACTGGAAAAAATACATAGTTACCTCACAATAACATATATACAGTTCAAAGAACCTTTCGACGAACACGTAAAAAATAATGACTTAATAATCTCACATACGACGTAATGCCTTAAATTTTGGTTTATTATTTTTAAAAAGCCTTCGTGCGACGAATCCAAATTCTCGGCGTAAAGTGTAAAGGGAAAATTCCATCATATTTATATTATCAGTTACGCGACACGCAGGCAATATAACGGAGAGCCCGGCTTAGCGGGTAGCTACCCCTGGGGGGCCAAGGAGGAGCGCAATAGGAACACAGGGGGTGGCAGGGGGTAGTGGTACCGAGGGGCCCTGAGGAATCATTTTTTGCTTTATTAAGTTCACAATAAACTCGTCACACTTTTTCTAATGAAAAATCCGACGGATTTATGAAAAAATGAATAAAGAGTTTACTTGAAGATTTTTATTTGTTTTATGTCCCGATACCGTTATTTATGGACATAAATAATACTTGGAAGAAATAGCTACACTGTTTTTTTCGACTCCCATGGTGCTTTTTCATGCATATGTTTTTGCGTAGAATTCATACCGTATTGAAAAAAACATTATTTATTATTCTATTGTCGATTGATGGTTTGCAATTTGCTGGTTTCAAATCATTAGTCATAAGTTATTGTTATGGTATGTACGTTTCAAAAGCTATTAATAAGGCAAACACATGTTGATCTATTTCTGTAATTATAAAATAATCTTTCTTTAGATGAATATGTAATTTATGATTTTTCTATTCAACATTTTTTCTCGACCGAACCCTAAAAATTTTACGATTTTTTTTTTAAATTTTTTAAAACACTACTGAGCAAGTATCGGTAGTTCAGTGATAGAATGCTCGCCTGCCACGTGGGCGGCCGGGATCGATTCCCGGCCTATGCAATTTAAAAAACAAATAATATTTCAACTCGCATCTACTGAAAAGCGTTTATAAATACTGCGCAACATTCATTTGAAATATATAAATATTTAATGGTAGAATCATTTTCCCGCGCTGCATTACCAATGCAAGGTTAATTCTGTATCTCGGATCAACAAAAGTCATGTGTTTGCGCGCTCTTGTGAAATTGTCGGGAACATTTATTTTTTATTTTTTGTATTATATCCGGTATACGAAAGATGTTAAGCAAGGCTGTGTAATGTCACCGTGGTTATTCCATCTATACATCGATAATTTTATGAACGAATTGGAAGAGGTGGGCTTGGGAGCGAAAACGAGTAATCTGAATATATATTGCCAGTGTGTGAAGAATGAGCTATTAGAGAATGTCGTATTTGGAAAGTATGGGTACGAGAGATGGAAAGTCTGAACGCAGTTGGCGCAACCCAAAAGTTGTCCAAAGAAGCGAAGCTAGCAGTCCATAATGGAGTACTAATACCAACCCAGATATATGGCAATGAGGCATGGAACTGGAGGAGGAAGGACGAAAGTAGACTGAATGCTATAGATATGAGATCTCTGAGACGAAGGTGTGGTAAACCATGTATGATCGCGTGAAAAATATAGTTGTGAATGATGAATAGTTAGACCAGGTGGAAGCATGTATTTGGGAAGTATGTTTACGAGAGATGGAAAGACTGATAGGGATATTGAAAGAATGATGAATGCCGGAGGACTGAACGTGGTTATCGCTAAAGGGCTTTAAGTTTATATAGTTTTTTCGTCTCAGAAAATCTTCAATCTTAAAAAAAAAAATTTATACAAAATTTATTTACTACGAAATTTAGGTATTTTGTAATATAACATTATACATTACAACAACTATTTTAAATGTTAATAACCTTACGTGTGTAGTATTGAGAAGTTAACTAAGGAATCTTGTGTACATTTTCTTGCTCTTTTGATATTTGCACCTTACATTTGATTATATATACCCCTAGTTTATTGTAAATTGTTATATAGTATTCTGAATTGTGCGTGTATGTGAGTCTTCTGCTTATGAATGTTTTATGTCATAGTTTTAATTTGCATAAATATATACTATAATAAGAAATACACCATGTAGTATATCTGTTATTTTACATTTATATTAGGTTAGGTTAGTTAGTGTAAAGCGCACTTGAGGTGAACCTTCACAAAACTGCGCTATAGAAATTAACTTTAATTATTATTATTATTAAGGAAGGATATCAAGTTTTCCAAAGTACTACTTGTATTATGAAATATTAGTAGTGCTTCTAAGAGAATTAATATAGTCAGTGACATATTTTTGTATCTTTATCTATATTTTGTCTGTTCAGTAGCTTTTAAGCCTTATGGGTACAAGCTTCGGGAATTCCTGCTTAAAAGTAAGGCTATTTATTATTAGAATTACAGCAAGGAAGACTGATGGATTTATCCGGGGAAGTATCTCGACTCCCTGAAATAGAGGTATCTTAAAAACTTCTTCTGAACTTTATCTATCATTAGGGGGTATGTGACATCCCCCTGTCCTAATAATATATAACAGAATACTACACAGATACTAAGATATAATATAATAAATATAACAATGGAAGACAGCCATATTAGAACAAAATTTGGAGTAATCTTATTTCTTCAATTTAAATATATATAGAGCTTGTACATATGGGAATTAAAATCTACAGAACAGACATTATATAAACAAAGATAAGAAAAAATGGTGACCCAACAGTTGATCCCCCGATTGTTGGTCCCCCGACAGTTGGCCCCCCCAAAAATTGCCCCCCCCCCCCAGTTGGCACTCCAACAGTTGATCCCCCTAACAGTTGATCCCCCATACAGTTGATCCCTCCGACAGTTGATCCCTCCATCACTGCATAATCCTCAAGAGATTTCGAATTATTGTCATTAAAAATATTTTATGTAGCTGATCCCTCCTCAAAACGTCTGCAGATATAAGTATGTTGTTATACGGCCGCATATAATCTCTGCATACTTACTTTACAAATGAGGACGTACAACAGAAATAATCCTTTAGGGGATCAACTGTCGGAGGGATCAATTGTCGGAGAGATCAACTATCGGAGGGTCAACTGTCGAAGGGATCAACTGTCGGAGGGATCAACTGTCGGGGGGCCAACTGTCGGGGGATCAACTATAATAGAAATCAATAAAAAATGTCGCTTACAATTTTAATTTATTTGAGAAGCAGAACTAATATTTAATGAATGCAAGTAGGTAGTACCCACTCTTGGAAGTTTGATATCTACATATTTATCTTATGAATAAGATTGATATTTAGATTCTATTGGATTCCAAAGAAGAATTGTCCTAATTTCTTTATGGACTTTATATTGTAGTAATCAAACGATTTCATAGGAGAATTTTATTGGAATAACTTATCAATGTTTATAAACCTAATTGTATAAATATTTTATCATTGAAGATTTTTTTTACAAATCTAAAGCGAAAAATAGAATAGAAAAGACACGAAAGAGTAAAAGGCAACGATCCTAGGTTTAATTTAATCAATTTTGTTGGAATAACTTAATGAAGTTTTAAACCTCATTGTAATAATTTATTATTGATGAAATATGAAACAGAAAACTGAATGTTGACGGTCACATCTGATACAGGAACCCAGGACCTCTCACCTCTCCCAGGAGACACCTTCTAAATTGCATATAAATTCCGTAGAATCTTCCAGTAATCTTCCAGTCAGAAAGATTGCAATAAAAAAGGGGAAATTTTAAATTTGATATTTATTGTTCTTAAATTGAAAAATGACAGAAACCCATAAGATGGCATTAGCTTTGTTGGTAGAGTTGGATCGCCCGAGAGGTCGTGGATTTCCCAGATGCGACCGTTACATTTTAGTTTTCTGTGTTTTTTTGCTTCCATATCACAATATCGATCCTAACACCAATATTTCATCATGCTAAAAAGACAAATATACAAGAATCAATCACACGAGAGAAGAGCTTGATTGGAATCCAATAAAAAAATGTATATCCTATACAGTGTGTTAATTTTTATACATAAAATTCTGAATAACCAAATGCCAACATATTTTGTGAATGAAATTGTTTTAGAAAAAATGTACACAATTATGAAACCAGGACTCTTAATGGAATTTTAACACATACGACAAAAACAGAATCACAGAACTGCTTTATGTATAGAGGATAGAAAATGTATGATAAGATGCTCGAAAGTCTGAAGAATGAATGTATTTCAAAATAATCGTTTTTTTTTTTGTAATGCTGATTACAATTTTTTGGTTACGTGTATTTACAAAAACGCAACGACAAATTATTAAACATACTTTTTTCCACTTTAAAAATCATATTCGTATTTTAAATACTTTGTAAGTCATTCAATGGAACGGTCAGAATAATATTTCTGATTGGATTTTGATAAATGCTAAGCCTATATAAATTTATAAAATGTTTAATAAATATTTTTCTATTTATAAAAAATATGTTTATCGTATTGCTTAATAATAATATCATTATTTTTAATGAATAAATAATAACTCTCCGACGTCTCTCTCCCCGTTAACCATTTACGTATTAGTTTATATACATAAAATTTAATATGAACTAAGTCAATTAATAAGAAATAATTTTTAATCATTGTAGAAAATAATATTAAAATAACCCAAATGAAATATGAAAACGGAAAAAATCACAGAAAATAAAAAGATTTCAGTTATCAGATTTTAATTTGAGATATGATATCGATGAAGATGGCATAAATTGAACTGGACTCATTATTTAAGTTGGTTAAGCGGTTGCCCCGGATAGGCAGAGGACCTGGGTTCGAGGCCCAGATGCGACTGAAATCTTTTTATTTTCTGTCATATTTTTCCGTTTTCATATTTCATTTGGGTTATGTTAATATTATTTTCTACAATGATTAAACATTAAAATGAGGTTTTTTTAAATCTCAATAAAAAAATTAATAATTAAAAACTAAATATTTTTTATTATAAAAATTCAAGAAAATAGTTGTCCTAAAAATAACGGTTTGCTACCTGGGATCATCTTACTATCTAATTTTTTACAATATTTAAAGAAAATATACTTAATAGCTCATGATGGAAACGAAGTTGTGTGTTGAAAATAGTTAAGCTTATTGGATATCTACAAGTAACATTAAGGCTGGAGAATTAAGTTGAAGAACATTGTTGATACCGTCTGTAAAACTTAGAATTTATAATGAGATATTGTACGTCAAATCAAGTAAAGTGCATTTTTCTGTTGTTTTTACGAAATTTTACTTTAGCTCTAGATAGATAGGAGTATTAGATTAGAGATAAATAATAACATAGACATAAGAAAATCTCTCCATTTGGCTTAGAAAAGGTCTGAGAAACATTTTCATTTTTAAAATAAACGCCCGTGGGTTTTACAACCCTCCGACTTAATTTTTTTTACAATTCCGTACTCGCCTTATCTCTATTAAGCCGAAACTTTTTACAAAGACAATGTTCTGGTTTAGTAGCATTCCTCACAAATAAACCTTAAACCTGTTAGTAAAGTTTCCCTTTATTTGTTTCTTTTCCTTTGCAGCATTAAGCAAAACAAAGGATTCCAGGTGAATCTCCTAAAAAGGACGGCGACTTTAAAAACGGTATTATTCTGGAACAGTTCTGGCTCACTGAGATACGTCGCAGCCTCTTCATTATACACCGGATATCGTTTGTTTAAGATTCATCAAAAAGGCTTAAATATAATTTTTTCTAGGGTTTTTTTCATGACAGTGAGTTCAGAATGCGAAGTTTTCAATCTGATATAAACACGCGAACGATAGAGATGTGGGTAATTTTTTTTTGTGGAAAAAATAAATTTAAAAAATAGGAACCGTATCAAGTACTTATCCAATGGACTTGTAAAATTAATTGCCATAAAAGTTGTTACACATACTGTAGTAAAAACACAGTAATTACAGTAAGCCTCATTCACCAGAATGAAGGGTTGAGTTTTGTTTAACCCTTAGCATATTTACAATTGGCTTAATATAGTGATTTTTAATAGATATCTTTTCTACATATTTAAAATTTTTTTTTTTTTAAATACTTACATTTGTTGAAAATATTCGTTTTTCTGTTTTTACTGTGTTTTTACTTACCAATGGTGAATGTATTTCTAGTAATTGTGGTAATTAAAAATCAGCATAATATTTTTTCTGTTCTAGAAAACAAGATATTTATTACTATAACAAGATATTAACTACTTTGCACCTTTATTGTATGTACAAACCAGGGTATAAAATAATAGAAACATGAAAAATGTAACGTACAAACTTCACTTAAACGTCAAAAATCTAGATTATACATGTCAGTCAAGGGACGTCGCTATATTGTGAAAGCTCTATAGAGTGAAAAACAGTACGGCGGAAGAATTTATTTCAAGACAGGAGATAAAAACACAGCATGTTGCGTAATATAAGAGTAAACGCGGTAATTTCAACGTAGGAACTGTGTTTTTACTTAAATAAGCAGCAATACTGCGTTTTTACTGAACGTTGATAAAATTGCGATAACATCGAAAACATTAAATCATGTCTTGTGTAAAACATAAGAAATTCGACAATTAATAACTTCCGACATTAAGCTAATTTTTGCAA
Source organism: Halesus radiatus (assembly GCA_022606495.2). Lineage (NCBI taxonomy): Eukaryota > Metazoa > Arthropoda > Insecta > Trichoptera > Limnephilidae > Halesus > Halesus radiatus. Next base: position 88,935 of record JAHDVE020007193.1, on the reverse strand, counting down.
TTTTGGAAATTACAGTATTTTTGCTTACGACGGATTATACCAATATTAATAATTTTTTTATGTTGCAATAGTAAAAAATTGTTTACCTCCGCAACATAAAGAAATGATGATAGATAAATTGTTTTAGATTATAATAACAAAAAAAAATTGGTTTGGCAACTAACTAACTAACTACCTAACCATCACGCCGTTTCTCCGCAGGGGTAGGCAGAGAGGAAGGACCGCCAAACAACTCGATCTTGGCATACACTTCTTGCTTCATTCACATTCATACAACGCCTCATACATTCTCTTTTGTTATTCCGACTTCTGACATGGCCCGACTCGAGTATTTGATTCACTTGATCGTGCCATGTCTTCCTCGGGCGTCCCCGGCTTCTTCTTCCATTCACATTCGCGTCATATATTCTCCTTACACTCCTTTCTTCGTTCATTCGCTCTACATGCCCAAACCATCTAAGCGTCCCTTTCTTAATCTTGCTCACTACGCTTACATCAGCCTTGCATTCTTTACGAATCTCAACATTTTTCACACGATCATACATGGTTTTACCACACATTCGTCTCAGAGATCTCATTTCTACAGCATTCAGTCTACTTTCATCCTTCCTCTGCCAGTTCCATGCCTCACTGCCATACATCAAGCTTGGTATCAGCACTCCATTGTGGACTGCTAGCTTCGCTTCCTTGGTTTGGCAAAATTGTGTTAAATCTTCAATACACATTTATTTAACTATAAGATATATATTATATAGATATAGATAGATATATATTATATAACTATAAGCTTGGTTTGGCAAAATTGTGTTAAATCTTCAATACACATTTATTTAACTATAAGATATATATTATATAGATGTAGATAGATATATATTATATAACTATAAGCTTGGTTTGGCAAAATTGTGTTAAATCTTCAATACACATTTATTTAACTATAAGATATATATTATATAGATATAGATAGATATATATTATATAACTATAAGCTTGGTTTGGCAAAATTGTGTTAAATCTTCAATTCACATTTATTTAACTGTAAGAAAATTACATGAGTATTAAACGTGCTTTTCAACATGTTATCTGATAATCTTATTTATGAAAACGTTAAAAATACTTGCTTTTAATGTCGGTGTACCTACTCACAATCTGAAGTAAAGAAATTAACGATTTCGTCGCCTAAACCACAAACAGGCGTAGAGTGTGACATTTAATAGTAGACGGAAATTGGGGGCGTTTAATCAATATTATCGTTTAAACGATATTTAAATTGCAACATCACGATGAATAATGGTAAGATTTACGTAAGATTAAAAAAGCACAATAAAACAAGTGCATGTTTTTTACTTTAACCAAAGGTCTTCAGAAAACAGTGGTACTCTCCGAAGAAGATGATTTTGAATAATTCCAAGGCAGTTTTATGTTTAAACTATTTCTATTATTTAACGTCTTTTTTTTGTATTTTTTAAATTTTACGTATATAATTAACCATGTATTAAATATTATATTAATAAAATATCTAAATCAATGTCACAGATAAAATTTATTAATTTAAAAAAAAACGCAAATTGAAATAAGATGTTTTGTATTATTTCTTTAAAAAAACTGTCAAACACCAGATGTGGAAACATTTGAATGTGAAGAACACATTTCAAAGACTTTAGGGAGTAGCTTGGTGTTACCATAGTTATGACATCCTGTGTGTATAAAATAAATTACAAAAACGTACTATCAATTGCAAAGCCATACCTTCCATATTTAGTAATTATCCAGGAGAGTCAAAACTGCTTTTTTGCCGCATTCTTATATATTTTGTTACATGTTTTGTTAATGGGGTTAAAAAAAGCGTAATAAAAACCCATTAGCGAAACATGTAATAAAGTGTTATTAAATTATGGCTAAAACCGCGGTGTTTGAGTTGTGGGCGACGATTTGATGGTAAAGTATGTAATTTTGTGGGTGTCAGACATTATAATTTTATTAAAGTATTTTTTCGAAAATGACGTGTTTATTAAAGTAGAATATTTTAGTGAAAAACTTTCCTCTATATTTTCTCTTTTGTCTGCGTCTAATACTTTAATTTATGAAATTTTCTCAAATTAAAGAGCTCCATTAAGGCGTCACCTTTTGAAGTAGTTTACCCTTTCAAAGATACTTTTCATAAAAAACATGAAACCTTATTTTGAAATGGTTTCTTATAAATTTTTTTTCAGATTTAATTAAGGTTTTCTGATTCGCCAGACCATATTATAATTTTATAAAATTTCTCGAACCAATTAACTACGATTGATAATTGTGTGAGTTGGAATACAATAATTAATAATAATAGTCTGTTTATGTTAAAGAAGGCAAGATCAAATTATGCTTTAAAGGCTTTATTCACATGACTTAATTAACCGGAGTGAACAATGAATACCTTCTGATTCGCCGATAGCCTGCAAAGGAAAAAGGACCTTCAATGATGGCTCCCGAACAAAGGGATAATAGATGGAGGCGAAATAAAGGAACCCGTAATTGGATCCCATCAATGGATTTAGCTAACAAATAAATCATGATTTCTTTGCGCCCACAGAATAATATTTTCTTATTTGGAATCGCAAATACTAAAATAATAAGACAACACTGAACAAATCAATTTTGACAAATTGAATTATTTGGTCAAAATCACCCACTGTTCTACTTCGTCTGAATTTTGCCCTTTCTTGGTAATAAAATAGCGAAGGACACGATAAATCGAATGTTGATAATCGGTATGATTCGAATAAAACATGTTTTTGTTTTAAATTATTTTTAAATATAATTTCTTCAAAAGATTGGTATTCAATTTGTGGCGTCATTATTAATAAATGGATTAAAAATTTCTTTGTAATCACCACTTTATTAATATATACATATCAACATAGCGAAGCTTTCCTCATCAGGAATATACAGAATACTAAAAAACAATCATTTCAAGTATAGACAAATGACAAGCATAACGATAACATTTTAAATAAATCAGGGGTATTTAAATTAATTTGTAACGATTGCAACCTTTTTTTTATATAGGAAGGACTTCTAGAAATTTTAGTATTAGAGTGAAGGAATACCTAAGGTATTTAAATAATAATTATTATTCTGAATTTGCCAATCGTATTTTAGAAACCAATCATTCTTTTGATGTATAAAAAAAAGTTTAAATTTTTTACATACAAATACAACCGGTTTACAAATTAGACATTTTAGAAATGAGAAAAAAGGTTGATAGTCAATTTAATATAATTAATAATCAAAAAGAATCTTAAATACCTATCTCTCAATTTATTTTCATGTTAATATAAAAAATATATATATTTTTTTAAATTTCTAATATAAATTTGTTATCCAATGTTTTATAATATATATTTTTTTACATTTTTGATTACCTACTTTTTTCAATTTTTGTTTATGTTTATAATTCGTCTATAAATATATTATTGTGTTCTATGTTCATCATTTGTCTATACTTGAAATTATAATTTTTTAGTATTACGTATATTCCTGATGAGGAAAGCTTCGCTTTCATATTTTTTATTAATAAAGTAGTGATTACAAAGTAATTTTTAATTTATTTATTTTTGGATAGCCCATTATAGAATATGACTATCAACCTTCTCCTAAGGCAGCCACACATATTCATTTTCTGAACGAAAATGATATCTAGTCGTGGGGATAGTGATGGACATTATTGAAAATTTTTGAAAATCAACACTGCTTTCGAATTTTTTAATTCAAATTCAAAAGAACATTATCTGCCCTCAGAGGTAGCTCACAATGATGTTTTGATCCATGACTATTTACATAAGAACTAAATTTTAACAATAATGATTTTAGGCAATGTTTGAATATATCAACTCTTATTTAATCAAACGAATAAATACGATTATTTCGAAAGGGATATTTCGATTTAAAATATAAAGATCGCTAGTACCTGCTCAAGTACCAATCAGTTTATTTGTCGTTGTTTGAAGTTGTCTGGAGCTTTACGCTATTATGATAACCTTTTTTAATATTTATATGACAACAAATAAAACATTATTTTGTAGTGGCATTTATAAATGTAACCTACAACAAACATACAATATACATAGCTACGTAAATAATTAATTTCAAGTTATAGAATTTATATTTATGTATCAGTGTATATCGGAAGAAGAAAAAACATATCGACGGGTGACCTTTGGAGTAACATAATACGTACAGATTTTTATGTTTCTTCGGAATTTCTACGGCAACGCTACATTTTTGGTTATCACTATCATTTCCATCGTAAGTTATTGGAAGTAGGCATCGTAGCGGAGAAATAGTCATTTATCTGTAAAAATATATTTGTCTCAATCCAAATTTCCCGAGGAGTCTGGTAGTAAAACTAGTCTGGGTATAAATTAGACTTGTCGTATTCGAGAAAAAATGTAGATGTCACACATTAAATTGAAGTAAAGTTACATTCGCAGCAAAGGGGCTAGTGAAATTCAACGTTATTTGTTGGAAAATCTCAAGTTGTTTATCAAACGAGAAGATAGGTTTATATGATTATAGAACATGTTTTTGATGTTTCGCTGTCAGTTTCACGTGTCGTTTTACACTCTATCCCATATGGCTCAGTTCAACCGATCAATAAGGAGCTAAATTGAAAAATTATATGGCTTAATAAATATATGTGTATATTCGCATAGATCAACAAATGTCGATTCTGAATATATAAGTATTATTATGTAAAATTATGCATAGAATTTATAAATCTTTATTTAAAAGTGAATATATAACATGATCTCATCAAAACGCTAAATTTTATTGGTATCATTGGATCGACGACTCGTGGTTGTTCGCGTGTAAAATCTTTCTGTGTAATTTCATTCCGTGTGACAATTGTGTGACGTCACGCACCCCCCTTCTACTTAACTCACGGATTTTGGACGTTTTGATAAGTTGAAAAAAAACTTATTTTGATTATTAATTTAACTAAGAAAACGAACTTTAAAGAAAATAAATATATGTTTACTGATATACTCGTATAATAGGATAGAAGGTAAACTAGAGTTCCTTTGATGTCTTTATTTTCATAATTTCGAACTATGAAACAATGACGCCAGAAAACGCATAACACCGTAAGTGGGGTTTCAAAATAATATTAAAATGCGTATTATTAAATAACGCCTCACAATCAGGTTGGTCGGATAATGGTTGTGAGGTTCGGGATAATGCGGGTCTCGGATATGCCTGGAGAAAATAGGCCGAAATCCAATAGGGCAACACAAAGGCCCCGGGATCAAACTTCAGTACCACTGATATGCAATTTATCAGCAATGATAAATAAGATTTTGCTCGTTAAAATAAAATGAATCGAGTCACTTTTATATCAAAAATAATTTTACATTATATGCAACGTTTTTCAAGCTGAACGATTTTTTTCTCCCTAACGAAGATTGGCTTTTTTTCTTTAATTAATTGGAATAACTCGTTACAGCTTATAAACATAATTTTTTATAAATAAATTATTATCTGACGGACGCAGTACCAGAAACGCTACAATGAGTCGTCTGCAAGTACCCTCCACTCGTACTGCATGCAGACAAAGATCGCAAACTTTTCTTAGACCCTTCATATACAATAAACTACACCCCCAACTCAAAACATCCTGTACAAGAAATGTATTCAATACCAGATTACAAAAACACCTTTTAATCAGTTATCTCTCGGCAGCTGAAAGTTCCATGTATGTCATTGCGCAGATTCTTTTTTTTTCTCTTTTGAGTACAGGTATCTTTAAACTACTTTCATGTTTTTTATAAAGTGTACTACACATATCGATACCTGAGTTCAATAGGGAAATAACTAAAAATTTCTGCGTTTTGAGTTAATGATGAAAAATGGTAAAGCAACTCTCCCTTCTCATATTTCAATAGAAAAATAAGTCTAATTCATCCTAATTATGTAGTCATATAATTCTTTATGGAATTATAATGAAATCACCACATTCTTAGTTCAATGTTTCCGTTTTAATAAATGTAGCCATTTACATGATAGGTTGGTAAATTACTTCCATGTTGCATCCATTTTTATGTTATAGGTGGACAAAATAGCGATGTCTGAAAAATTTAAAAATCCAGTTTTGACCATGTCGATACCTTATTTCAACAGGGAACTAACTCAAAATACCTCATTTTGAGAGAACTGCTCCGATGTAAAGTAAAACCATGATTTTGGTTTGATTCCCGGTCATGGCAATATTTTTGTTATTAATTTTAATTTAAATAAATTTTCTTGTATTTTTTTATAAAATTTTTATATGCCTTGATTTTAAACGGATCTGCGCTAGTAATAAAATATAATTTTTTTCAATTTTGAAAAACACAGGATCCAAATAATAATTAAAAAAATACATTTTTATGTCCAATTTTTTATTATTATTATTTATAATAATGTTATATGTTCTTCTAGAACATTTTGGTTGCGATTAAAGCCTTAAACCCAATATTGGTGACATGTTTCAAAAAAAAAAAATATATATATATATGTTTATATTTTTGCTTTACGCGGGAGTCAAATTCCTCTAAATTCAAATTAGATAGAATAATATAGAGGTCACCAGTTTCCTTTTAAATGGTTAAAATAAAATTCAATCTTTTCGAAGCGAAAATATCGATTATGCCCATCCCTAAGTGACTTACAACTAACGTTTAATTCTCTATACTGAGAAAGCCAAGCTTTTCTCTTCTTATTCTTGTTGTCAAGAGTTTTGAGATGACGATTCAAAGGATTTTCTTGCTTAGCCAAAGGAAAGTCACATTCGTTATTTGAGCTGTTTTGTGTATGGACCTCTTATAAGGATTCTCGGTATTGAAAATATATGGAGAATCTGAGAAGTTTCATGCGATACACGTTGCTCATTAGTTAGACACAATGTTGTCTTTTTGATCAAGTAATGCATTCGTTATATTACAATTCTTTTAGAAAATATCAAAGTTACTGATGTCTAAATGAACGAATCGACGCTGACGCGATTGAAGTTTGATACAGTCATTGATTGACTAGACACCTGAATATATGTTTTTATCATCTGCGTAGGCAAGGTAATCGGCATGCAAAAAACGGATGACACTTAACGATTTCATGAAAATAATTGAAACATTTTTTTAATAATTTTGTGCTTAAATATTGAATCGTGAATACTGAATAAATTCGATGAATTAATTTTAAAAACTTTATTTCTTAATTCTCGGGGTATTTCAGTTTTATTAAGGATTTGGGTAATTTAAAAAAAAACCCTCACTTAAAGTGTACAAAACAAACAGTTATGAAATGTGTTTTTTTTTTTTTTTTTTTAATTTTCGCATTATTTCAGCCGTAAAAAAATCGTATGTTTTAGTGTGCAATCCTCGTACATTTTTGTTATAGATACAAAAACCAATAAATAAATAAATTATAAATTATACGAAAATTTCACAACGGTGGAAAAATGCAAATTAGCATTTAAAAAAAAAAAGTTAACTTTAAGACATTTCACAAAATATAAGGCAAAAAGTCACGATAAACTACTTTTTAGTAGTTTGACTAATGGGAGCTTGTTAGTCAAAATCTTATACTAAATTTACAATTAAGGTTAACTTATAAAATATACATATATATATAAAATAAAAACATATGTAACAAACATAAAACAGAAATATTTCGCAAGAATCTTACTCAAAAATATTTCAACAAAAATTAAAAAAAAAAAAACATAAATAACAATAATAAATCGTACATAAAACAATATTTCTCAATTACCTAACGTAAATAGTTTCTTTCAGATAGCCAAGTTTTCAATATATTTAATAACTGTTTAGTTTTAATACATTTTTATTTTTTATTTCTTCAGTTAACATATTTAAACAGCTAGGAATCATGCAATCAAAAGTTCTTCCATATTTGTAAATTAAAATGAAATAACATAGTTTGAATACCACTTTTTATTTTTATATGTTAACCAACCGGTTTCATTTCAGCCTGAACCTTCAACAGGGTTATACAAAAACATATTACAAAAACACATCATTAATTCTTCATTAAAATTGAGACGAGTATTGTAAGTGTGCTCTAGTCTGTTTGTAAAATATATCGAATGTCATATTTCATAAACAGATCGTTTTTTAGTACCTTTAGAACAATTTGAAAATGCAAATGGTACTGGTTTTTCTGAACTCGCAAACCACCTAATTTCTACACACCATACTTTCAATAAAATCACGGGAACTAGTTTTTTGCATAAAAACGGTATAGAAATTAGATTAGACAACTTAGAAGCGCTAGAAATTAAGAAGTATTTAAATTTAAAATTATCTGATAACTTACTTAATAAGCAAACAAATTAATCTTATAGCCCGATTTTAAACATGTTTCCTATGAATCTTCCCTAATCTCTCAATTGTTATTCAACATCTGTTTAATTATTATTATGAAACCGAGTAGTATAGTTTCCATTACGAATGACCCTTTCATTAATGCATTACAGGAATAACCCGCTTTAATGACATTATATTCCGATTACACTGTTATATTTATATAAGGATGTCTCCCTCTTACACATAATGTTTTTCTATTGTTGTCTTCCTTTAATATATTGTTTTGTCTCTCTTTTGTAATATATATATTTCATTCTATTGAACTTTGAAAACTTTTGATCGATAAATCTGTAATTGTATTTAGTTATTATATTCACCCCGATGAAGCTTGAGTTAAGCGAAACCGGTTGGTGAAAATAAAATTTATTCGTGGTTTATGACATCGTGTTTCATTTACTCAATAGTTTGAAAATGTTTTGGAAGGAGAAACAGCTGTCACATGTAAGTGTAATAATACCTGACAGAATATTAAATACGAATTTTTATTAAAATAATAATACCATATATATATATATTATTTTCATAAGTGTGCTTCATAAAATAAACACAAAAATAGTGATCAGACAATTCATTCGATGCAAGACGCGGTATCTTATTAGAGGAACACTAAGTCGCTTTGTTGGATAGGGTTCTAACTAGCATTTTTTGCGAAAATGCTAAACCATTTCATTTGCTCATTTCTATAAAAAAAATAATTTTCAGAGTTACCTGTGCAGTACTTTCGTAGATAGTTGTATGACGATGTTACGAAACACTAGTCTAGTGTCCTCCAGTTTTCTTATTTTTAATATTCTTTTGAGTACACCGGGTTTCTAAGCCACAATCTTTGCAAATGGGATTGGCGATTTTTCGATCAAATATTAGTTAAGTATATATTACGTATGTAGGTAACAAAAATTTATTTGCAACGTAGGTACTTAAGTAGAAATTTATTTTCTAATGGAAAAATAAGCCAACGGTCATCGATTAATTTGAAATAATAATTATATCTAACAATTCAGAACGCCTCCACAAAAAGGTCTCAATATCATCATAATTGCATGCCCTAACTAAGCCTTATCTTATTATCTGTTTCCCTCTCCAACCGACAGCGTCTTTTTATATAGGGTTGATACACCCCGTACAGAATTACTGAGATAATTGACGAGAACGCACTCGAGGATGTGATTGCAATTACGACACGAGACGAGTCATTATTATTGAATGGAGTTATTGTGGTTGCGATTCAGTATAAGTCTTTGAGTTATTTGCGTCTATGTGACTTCTGATACGTTTTATGTAGTAAAGTACTCGGTAACCCGCGTATAATCAAAAGTTTATATTTTTCACTGGTAAGAAGTACACTGGCCTCACTGATTTGGAAATCTCAGTATAAATTGTACATTGAAATTTATAAAATGCATTCAAAACAATATGTCGTGTTGTAAAAAAAAAAGTGTACGGTGCCAGGGAACATTTCTCCCTCTTCCTGTGTCAACTGTGGTTAGAGGTGAACAAATGCGGAGATAATCTTTTCTACTCAATGAGCGGGCTGCCTATTGCAACTGTAAGGCTTTTATTTATTTTTATTTCAAAGAATTGTAAACTGTGTTTCATGTTCTAGCGGTACTTGCAATCTTATGTTTAAGCCCGATCACTAAAGTAATGGAAGGTGTAAGATAGAATTTGGGAGGAGACGGAGGGGATCGGTGTTAGGAGTCCGGCGGACGAGGTTGGCGATAGAGGGATTGAATCCGATTCTAAGTTGGAGTAAAATATTTTGACCAAATCTATTATGTTTTCGGAGTGGAGGAATTTCCGAGTTTGTGTTAATTATGCTACCCCTGACGAACCAGGGACTTCGTTGGAGCAATGCATTCTGGAATGATTGTAGCCTTTTTGTATATGAATAACCCATATCGGTGATGCGCGTATTAATTTATATATAAAATATCTCTCCCACAAATTCAGCAATAACTTTTAATGTACCTTTAAATATTTGCAACAAATGCGACCAGTAGCTGATTTAAAATTTTAACACAGAATTTTAAACAATTCTATCGACTGTACTGAAATTTTGTCCCAAATTGATTTTAACATGCCTTTGAGGCATACTCGCCATACAACACTATTCCACACGCATAGTTACAAAACAAATACTGCAGTAAATTCTCCAATTAACCGTGCTCTTAATTCTTTCAATAATATTTCACCTAAATTCCCAATTATTCAAAACCAATTTGAACCATTATCGGTGTGTACCACTACGCAAAAAAGAATATCTTTATAATTTTTTGCCTATATATGTATTCGTTGTTAGTATTGCATGAAAATCAATTGCATCGATCATCGATGTATAATACTACACTACGCTGAAATTTGAGTTAAGTGATGTTTACACCCCTCTGAACTTGAGCATATCAATTGAAGGTTCTATTTTCAATTTGAAACATGGTTGTAGGTAATATCATAAGCATTTGTTACCAGTAGTCCCTTCATCTTAGCAGCAATTCTGATGGAAGAGATAGATATTTCGTCTGCAATCATGTGACCCGCTCCCCGTGAGAAATGTGATGAGCCGTTCCATGGGAGATAAATTGCTTTAAATTAAAATGAGATTGGATCCTTCCCAGCGGAAACGGAACCGAATCAAAACCGGTTTCGGTTCGAGAGCCAATGACAGACAATGTATAATTGGATATTCACGTAGAACTATGGTTTTCAAAATTTGATGTGGAACGCAAAGCGGATAACATTAATTAAGTTTTACGTTTCACTGTGATATTAATTGTTGAAATAATATTAGTAATATTCAAAGAACGTTCAACAGAAAATGATAAAAAATATATGTTATGTTACGACCGAGACTTGAGGACTCCTCGATCGGCCCAAGTTTTTAAGGATTTGGACTTTTGGATGGATTGAGTTGTGTCCAGGAGTTTTTGCCGCGGATTGGTGTTGTTACTCGTTAGATTAAAAATACTAAGTGTTTAATACTGATATTATTGGTATTGATTGATATTTTTGATGAATAATATACATTAGTCTAGCAAGGCTTGATTATGTCCAAAATGCTCCAAATCTATGTCCGGTCGGTTTTGATCAGTTTGGAGGTTAGAATGTCAAATGTCGAAATAAGGATGAGCTTTACCGTATATAATTTCAAATTGTATTCATAATAAACCATTACTATTTAATATGTTTATAAGTAATAAAATTATGTACCCTTTTAGAGACTTAAACACAAAGAATTATAATAGTTTTGACTATTAATATTATCATAACATCCGTATTGATAATTGGTTTGCTCATGAATACTCTTATTTATTTCAAAAATAATAGTTTTTTTTTATACTGAACAATAATTATACAATTTCTTCAAATGCTTAGTAACTTTGTGGCATCATTATTAATCATATAAATTGAAAATACACTTTGTATATACCACTTTACTAAAAATATATAAATATTTCTACATGTTATTTTGTCATTACCATTTTTAATCTGTTACTTACCTACTTTAATTCATTTTTGTTTATGCTCATATTTTGTACATTCTTAAATTATTGTTTTAATTTTTTTATCATTTTTCTATACTTGAAATTATTTTTTAGTATTCATTTATTCCTGAAGATGATAGCATTGCTATCGAAACATGTAGAAATATTTATATATTTTAAGTAAAGTGGTATATACAAAGTGTATTTTCAATTTATATAATTAATAATTATAGAGTTTAAGGTCACCCAAATTAAGTTTAAATTTCAGCGAATCTAAATAATACGTGTTTAAAATACAAAATAAAAGTGAAAAATAAAAATACTAATCCAAAAACAGAATGCCCACTTGACGTCAGAAGTTCCAAATGCAATGGTACCAAGATAACAAGGTGTTTTGGTGAGATGATTTTTTATTCACTTTTAAATAACTATTTATAAATTCTAGGTATAATTTAAAAGTTATGTATTTAGAATCGGCGTTTGCTGATGATATGAATACATATTGTTAAAGTCATTATATATTTATAACTGGAGTTCCTTATTGAAAGGCACGGAGAGGTACAGTAAATTGAGGTAAGTTGTCTATTAATTGGTTGCGTTCACAATGAGTAGATTTAAACAAAAAATTTCAGTCACATACTAAATTAAACTAACTAACTAACCACGACGGCGTTTCCCCGCAGGGGTAGGTATAGAGGATGGAGCGCCAAACAACTCGACCTTGGCGTACACTTCTCGCTTCATTCACATTCATACATCGTCTCATACATTCTCTTCTATTATTCCGACTCAAGTATTTGATTCACTTGATCGTGCCATGTCTTCCTCGGGCGTCCCCGGCTTCTTCTTCCATCCATATTTGCGTCATACATTCTTCTTACACTCTTTTCTTCGTTCATTCGCTCCACATGCCCAAACCATCTAAGCCGCCCTTTTTTAATCTTACTCATTACGTTTACATCATTAAATGATTAAAATTATTAATATTATTAAAATACACAATACTAACAATCCAATAAAAATGGATTAATAAATAAAAGAAGCACTTGGTTTTAAACCATTAATTTATTTTTAAATTATAGCCAACCGGTTTCGCTTATCTCAAACTTCATCATGGTAAATCATATAACTAAACACAATTACTTAGAGTGATCATATATTTAGTTGGGACATACAAAAAGAAGGAGACAAAATCTAAAACGAAAATATAAAATACAAAATATAAAAATAAATTACTGTGTAAAGCAAAGTGTTTGTTTTATTTATTAAACACTAACTGATGTGTACCCGGCCTTGCTCGCGATTATTTTTTTTTTTGGATAAAGTAATGAAATTAGGTATTCTTGCTTGTTGTTTGGGTGCCATAATTGAATTGAAAGCGAAAGTAATGCCCTGTGACGACTATTACTATATCTAAACAGAGAAACAAAGAAACATTCATTTGAAAATTTTATTTCAATCTAAACAAATATTTTTTCTAAATGTATCTAATTAATAAATTTCTTAAGTAGGAGGTACCTACTTGCGTTTTCCATTTTGAAAAACAAAATTTGTTGACAGGTTGTACAAATATATTAATAAAATTTTATTTGCAGTTTTTAATGAAAATATGATTTCGTCCAAAACCACACGAATTTGAATGTTTTACTAAAGACATATAAAATATTTTCGTAAATAGCATTTAATTTGTGGCTTGTTCTAATTACAATATAAACTTATAAATTTATTTTGAACCACTTCAATTCTTCTTTTAATATATTCCTCAAGTTTTAATATATTTCTGACGAGGGAAGCGTACTTCTGAAACCGGTCGAAATTATTAGATTGAATTGAAGTGGTTCACAACAAATTCATAAGATTATATTATAAAGAAAATAGTTTGCCACAAAATAAATTACTCGTTTTAATTAAATCATGCACACCATTCGTGGAAAATATTAACTGAAAGTTTGATAACGAATTAAATTTTCAAGTAGTTTGAACTTATCTGCTTTCAGAGATTTATTAAAAACGATTATGTGCAAATTGTACAAAATTCTAGCAAACAATTTTTTTTTTATTCTTCTGGTAGTTTGGCAATTTGATTTATTTTCTCACTTCTCTAGCATGTAGCCTTGTTCAGGCAATTACACTCTGCACTCTTGCACCCAAATTATGATCATATGGTTGCTGATGGTTTCATCTCTTCCTTGCATTCAATAAATGCTGGCGTCCCACAAAGATCGGTTCTGTCTCCGACATTGTTTTTGTTGCACATCAATGACCTCTTGACATGTGCACCAATCCATTATTACGCGGATGACAGTACAGTCCATGATAGCTTTTTGTTTGACAAACCCGCAAAGAGCATACAAACTCTAACGGCTCAGAGGGCTTTGAAGCAGAGAATGGACGGTTACCTCGAGATGGTCTCCTCTTGGGGTAAGAATAACCTGGTCGAATTTAATGTTTCAAAAACCCAATCATGTCTGATTACGTCTAAAAGGGATCGAAATGACAATCTAGTCTCCTTTAATGGAAGCAAGTCCACTCTTTCCTATCCTCTAAAAAACCCTCCTTACAGCATCCCCAAAGATGATTTAGGCCTTGAGGGAAATTATTTCGTTCAGGGTCTCCTGTGTGGAGTTACCGTAAAAAAAAATTAATAATGCCATCTCTTTAATACTAAGGTATTTCATTCAATTGTTCGCATCAACTAGAGACGAATTAGGCAGCTATGTTTACACAAAATTACAGTAATGTCTGTTAATATTTATCACAATAATTCCAGAACCTTGTGTACGTATTAATTAAATTTATTACGATTAGGTTTATGTAAAATGTAACCATTTGGTTGTATTCTTATATTTATTTTCATCTTACTATTTTTTATACACATACGAGTACTTCCTATTATATTCAACGTGGTATTATAAAAAGTAAAATATTTTTTATCGCACTTACATAAGTTGCTATCATGTAAATCATATTATTATTGTTTGCAATTTTGTTTTTGAATTCAATAAATTTGAATATTGACATATTGAGCATCAACGAAGCTACCGGCAAGCGTTTTTGCTGCTAGATAAAACGAATCTACTTTTTTATTTTATCTTTTATATTTATTTGTTAAATCTTTCTGTAAAAAAAATTATTAACACAATGTCTTTACAAACGTCTTAAACTGAAAATTTTGTAAAGTTTTAAAAATATTAAATGAATTTAATAGACTTGATTCGAATTATAATATTTAAATAATATACCAGTATAAAAATAAATTAATTGGCACTTGCATAACATGAACTACACTTGTCAATTTGATTGTCTCAAAATCGGAATATCCCAGTTGAAGTGCACTTATATCTGTAAATAATTACGTATTAAAGAAAAAAAAAACTAATTATAAAATAAATCAATACGGTAGTATTGCCAATCTTAAAAGTAAGCTCCTTGGCTCTGAACCTAGACATCGCGGGATCGTAACTGGACGTGGGCAAATAAAATTGCGTATTTTTAGTGGGTTCTTTCTAATACTATTTAAATAAAATATATTATTTTTGCTCCTCATTCATCGACCCTGTAAAAATAAGAATCAAAACGTAACTTAAATTGGCTTTGTTGAGTAAATTTGCCTCCCACAGCATCACATAATTTAAGCAATGTTGTAGATCCACTGGCTCCGGGAAGTAGGGCTTAACTTTTGTATAAATATAGGTATTATCATTTAGTTACCCGAAATGATTAACTTAATTTCGCACGTCCCCCTCTGACACACGCATTCGGACCAAGCTTTATAATTTACACAAACATCTGGTTTGCTCAAATTGGTGATACCATCGACAAATATTCTTTCTAGTTGGAGATTCAATGTTAAAATAGAGACAAAAGGTACGCTGTGCTATAGTTGCTGACCCCGTTTTATAATACTCACGAACACAGAAAACCTTGTACTGCATAGTAGCTATTTTACTCACAACTGACCCGCAAGCACTCTAGCAAACGTCCAGACTTTCTCTGTTAGTTGTCATGTAGATCATTCACATATGACGTATATTTCAGGAAATATAATCTGTATACGAAATTGAATCTGTCACTTTGAATAACCTTGTACTTTTAAAAAAATTAATGCGTACCTAGGAATAATATTACAGAATATTCCTAGGTTTTTCCTACCATTAAATACTACAAATACGAAGGAAAAAATAATGAAGAAAACGGAGATCATTTCAATCAGAACTTCAAAGAGGATTGAAAATGGGAACATTGAAAAATTGTAAAAATCACTTTTTACTACCGACACGGGCCACGGCCTGCTAGATCGATAGGCCTGGCTTAAGGTCCTAGCACGAGGATTTATCGACAAATTATGGTTATGGCCAATCGACGAGTTTTCAATCAGACTTAGAGGACATACTCGGGAAAAAATCCCGAGGAGACATGACCGATAAATTTCCGCTCTCGGAGTTCCCGATAACGCGTTTCGAGCATAAATATGACGTCATAACGGTTTTCGTGCCCATCTAGTTTTCATATGATACAAATAGCAAAAGATTTGGTGTGATTTGTCTTAAATCAAAGAAATGACGTATTGTAGTGTATATTGACTTTAAGCCAAATAGTTTTGAAGTCGTTTTTCAAGTCCCAATTTTGTGTACACAAAAATAATTGCAACCTAAAAACATATTTTAAATAAAAGATTTTTTTTTGTTTTAAACCACTTTATTTAATTTATATTTATGCATTATCAACCGGTTTCGGTTAAATTCAACTTTCATCAGGAACGTCCACGTAGAACGCAGTTTATATGTCGATATAAGTGGTTTAAAACGACAACAAAAAAACATACATTTTAATTACAATCTCAAGCCACAAAATGATTGCTTTCTTCGATAAACTATAAATATATTTTCAGACACATTAACAGTGAAAAATTGGGAAAAAAATATTTATAAAGACACTGCTTAAACTTGGGCCAATCTGCCTACTATTAGTTTGTTAAGTAAATAATACAATTAAATATTAGGAAAAAAGTTGCACAGGTGTTAGTAGCACATAAGCTTCTCAATGGGGACATTTGTAATCCTGATGTTTTGGAACGTACGAGTATTACGTTTTACGTCCCCGATAACTTTAGAACGTCTAGGCAGCACAGCCTTTTTATTTTCCAAAAAGCAGAACCAACCTACCAACAATCATGCCATTGGGAAGAATGACTACACTTCTAAACTGTCCTTTGAGGTAGATTTTTTTTTTTATTTAAGCTTTAATCAATTCAAGACTGCAATAAATTTTTTTTTCAACAAATGGATGCGTTTCTAACTGAAATTATTGGACCTACTTAGTATAATAATATGATATTTTTGACAAACGTTATTTATGTAATATGATACGATATCCGATATTTTGTGAAATGTTATTGGATACACAAAAAATATATAAAGGATAATTGATTGTTTTTACTATGAACTTATCTAACGTGAAATCAATGTACGGGAAAGAGAATATCGAACGAGTATTAAACATTTTTAGCGTCATAAAATATAAATACGATGGTTGATTGAACCACTCGTTGTCATGCCAACTAGCCTTTGACGCAATATCTTCCAGATAAAACATGAGCTTTGCAAGTATAATTTCAACAATATGTCGTTGGAAAATGGTGTTTCTGGCTTAAGGAACAAAAAAGGATATTCATATAAATAATAGTATTTACTGTCCCTAATTAATTTCAGCATCCCTTTGAGACGTATCGCCATACATCACTATTCCACACGCATGGTTGGTGCATAACCGCGATCTTCATTCATTCAATAATAGATACCTAAACAACTACATGTTTTTTCAGAATCACAGACTACATTTAAAAGGAGCATCCTGACAATTATATAAACTGCTCAATGCGCATACATATGGCATCACTTCTATAATATGTAAATCACCACTCGCACCTACAAACACATTCACAAATACAAACACACTTATACACTACACATGTCACCCGGTAAATACTCGTACATGCATAAATAAGACATTACAAGGAAACATCACAGGTACCCACTATGTAAATGTAATATCTGGATTGTTTCTACTTAAAAAAAATTATAATAATGTAAAACACCCCGCTTGGTTCACATCACATTCGTGATATTATATACTGAACGACGATAATTATTTTGCGTCATCATTATTAATAAATTTACTAAGAAGTACTTTGTTAACACCACTGCTCTGTTTAATATATAAACATCAACATGTTTCGGAAGCGAAGCTTTCCTCATCAGGATACACAGTATACAAAAATTTAGTGACGTATAGCTAAATAATAATCAAAGGAAAATAATTATGTAATGGTTATTTGAAGTGATGGACTCAATTTCTAGCAGCTGTATTTCCTAAATTATACATTATATATGAATGATCTACATAGCAATTGAAAGTAGAGGTTCGAAAGTTTCAAATCATACTGATAAAATTGCTCATGTTTTTTAAAACGACCGTTAGAGTACTCGCGCCGCCAAGCAGCCATTTCAAAATAGCTATTGTGCTGCACAAGGTTTTTAGTATTCGTGAGTTCTTTCGAACTGAGTCAGCAACTGTAGTGAGATCTATGCAAAAAAAATTCTACATTTTTTTACTGTGCCTGTCTCACTAGGAATATCCTGCGTTGAGACAAGGCAGTTACATTATTTAAATGCAAATACATTTATTTATTATTAAGTTTTTCAATAACATTTATTTATAAAAACATATATTCCAAAATTGGAAATATTTAAATGAGTAAATTACATTAGTAAGTATTGGCAACAATAAGGATATGTAAAAGTTATTGAAAATATATTTTTACCACGCCCTACTCAAAATTTGACATCCTTAACTCTACACCACACTCCATAAAGTCACAACGGTGATCTATCGAGCCTTTATAACTCAGATACCTACTCACCTCATACTACAACCAGTCTATTAACTTTTTTCTTTTTATGTATATACACCATTTTTTCTTGTTCTCTTATTAATATAAAATCACACACATACATTTCAAGTAGATAGACACATCTCCTTCCTGCTTCCTTCCTTTCCAGAACCCATACCAAATTACATGTAACTTTTAAATTTATATATGTCCTTTTGATTTCTTCGAAAATCAATAGATTCACTTATGAATAATACCCACGTGGAAACCTGTAAATGGTCAAATTTATATCACTTAGTCTTTATACTTAATTTTTTATGTAAACTGATGGTCTCCCAAATAAATAAAAAATAAATACACAAAAAACAGAAAAACACCTAGAACTAGTAAGGTAAGGCTTGGGTTCCTGGTTATTGCATGACCTTCATTGATTATCCATTGTTTCGTGGCGATTTAAAATTAACTTAAATGTTTATATCGTATGGCATTGTAGATGTAAAGTAAAAAAAAAACCGACCTACAGCTTGTATCAAATGAAAATATGCAAAATTGAATCATTTTGAATAACCCTGTATTTTACGGCGGATACTAGAAATCACTTAGATCATGATTTAAATAGTCGTAGATGTGTCACATCAATCTCTTATTGGCAGGTCTCTATCCTACAAGCATATATTTTTCATATCCATCCACTCTCGAAGTTCAACATTGTGTGAACATTTTTAGGGATAAAGGTCGTAAAATATAAATATATTGTTTCTTTATACGCCTCGTGCTAGATGGAGGGTAAACGAATTTTCTTAGAGTTTCTGTTTATAGAAGATCGATACGAAGATTCTACAGCGAATTTGTTTATATTTTCTAACCAAGAAAAGGTCACATGAATCTTTTAAAGTGAGCCAAAAAATGGTGAGATTTTTGGCGGTATCTAATAGTGACATTATTTCTACGCACTGGTATCCCCAATTAGCCAGTGAGACTACGGTTTTGCTTCCTGCTTCCCGACCCGTGCTCCTCACATTTGTTTCCCCACACAGCGAACGACGGCCTCTATTCCTTGTCCCAGTACCACGACTTCTGATTTAAAAAAATATATATATTTTGTTATAATTTCAATTAGTTTATTTTTATATTTACATTATCACAAATTGCAAGAGCCTAATTACGTGATAATTTGGGATTATTTGCAATTTTGAAACTGTCAGTTCATGGAGGAATTCCATTTTAATATTTTTTTTTAATTCAAAAACCTTTGTAACTTTTTCCACTTGTTTTATTTTCAACCGGACCGGTTTCACCATCTAATGGACATCTTTAGACTGGCACAATTTTAAATATATCTATGGTACGTATATATAGCACCTACGTATATATACATAGTACATTAATCAAAAAACCATATACACGTTCTATCCCATTACTTCATTAAATGATCTAATTCGTATTCTAACATAAATGTACAAGAACATATCTATTTATTTTAGACCACTTTATTTTAATATATTTATCGATTTCGAAAGCACCATTCATTTGTCAGGAATGTCTGTCATTATTTTGTTTCTTAGATTAGTTTTAATATAGTCCCAACGAAAGAACGGTGCTTCAGAAACGGGTCGATCAATATATTAAATTACAGTTGTTTAAAACAAATTCATGTGTACATATTATAATTGTGGCAAGCCACAAAGTAAATACTTGTTACGAATATGAGTTATTTAAAAAAAAATGAGTGACTATCCCACCTTAACTAACTAACCATCACGCCATTTCCTCGGGGTAGGCAGAAAGGACGCACTGCCAAACAACTCGATCTTGGAATGCACTTATTGCTTCATTCATCATCTCATACATTGTCTTCTATTATTTCGACTTCTGACATGGCCCGACTCAAGTATTTGATTCACTTGATCGTGTCATGTCTTATTTGGGCGTCCCCGACTTCTTCTTCCATTCACATTTGCGTCATATATTCTTCTTACACTCCTTTTTTCGTTAATTCGCTCTACATACCCAAACCATCTAAGTGTACCTTTCTTAATCTTACTCATTTCGCTTACATCAGCCTTACATTCTGTACAAATCTCAATATTTTTTTGAACGATCAGACATATTTTTACCGCACGTTCGCCTCAGAAATCTCAATTTTCCATCATTCTGCCTACTTTCATCCTTCTTCTGCCAATTCCATGCCTCACTGCCATATATCAGGGTTGGTCAGGTCTGGATCAGCACTCCATTGTGTACTGATAGCTTCGCTTCTTTGGACAACTTTTTGTTTGCGCCAACCGCGTTCAGTCCTCCGTTAATGGAGTTTCCTGCATTCACCCTTCTTTCAATATCCCTATTAGTCTTTCCATCTCTCGTAAACGTACTTCCCAAATATACAAACTCATCGATCTGCTCCAAGTATTCATCACTCATAACTATATTGTACACTGTTTTCGTACTCTCTCTTTCAAACACATGACTTAAGACTTACTTACATTCATCATTAGCTTATTCTTCATACGTACTACGTTCATCCTAGATACGAGGGACTGTTGATCTACCATACTGTTAGCAATCAGCACCGTATCATCAGCATAAAACAGGCAACAAACTTTCGGATAACTCATTTTCGCGCCCAAGCCCACCTCTTTCAATTCTTACATATATACATGTATAGATCCCACCTTAGACGTATTTATTATATTTCTTCGACCAATTACTTCTTCTTTCACGGTAAATAAACTAAGAGTTTTCCAAATGCTGAATGTTTTATATGGCACAGGTTAATTCCCATATTGAAGTTGACACGCCCAACACGCAGTGGAGGCCCGTCACAATGCCCGACTTTTACGAAAAGCTTTTAATTGGTAACTACAACAATGCTAATTGTGATTCGATAGGGGTCAGCAAAAAAGCGACGCAATTGCATCGCAGTCGATGGGCAATTATGCAAATGTTACGTCAAACGTACGCAATCAGCGGACTGGCAGTGCAGAATTTGTTTTGTTTGCAAATAATATGTTTGAACCGGACATTGCAGCAGATGCCGGACCACACTAGTTGACAGTGGTGTGCCGACATGGTCATTTGATTAACTGTGTTAATTATGGTATGTGTGTTTTTTTCTAATGCTTGCAAGAGAACGATATGCCAGAGATTGTTGGCAACGAGCGGAGATGTTTTAATAAAATCTATATTTTCTTGAAAAAAAATTCCCACTAAATTATAGTTTATTGCAAATACGTTGAGTGGGTACGGCGTTCCAACGATTGTACGGAGAAGAGTTTCTCAAGATATCAGCCACATATCTCACGATTTGTTGTATTTAAGAGGAACGGCTGCGCAATCTGTTGTTCCATAAAAACTTCATTTTGGATTTAAGGCCAAAATGCCTACCAAAACGTAAAGATTTTTTTTTTAATTAAAGGATATATAAATACCTAGTACGGATTAGAAATATTCCATGTATGTTTACTTAAATTTAGGACATTAAAGAAATATTTTTTTCATGATTTTGAGGTGCCTTTGAAAATAATTTGTGGTAAATGTTTTTTAAATTGTCATATTTGCTATGGAAATATGATTATGGTACATAAAAACATCCTTGGAAAGAATGGTTTTGAGGCGATATTTTAAATTATGTACGGCACATTCATGTTTCAATATTAAAAGGTCGTTTTATATAAAAAAAAAATTATTTCATTATATTTTCATAAAAAAATTGTTTTTTTTTTTTAAATCATCATTAGCCCCCAAATAATTACTAATGATGCCTCTAAAATCACGAAAATTTGATTTCCTTAATTACCTTATTATTTTATTACTTTATTTTGTAAGTTTAGAAAAAAAAACAGAAATCCGTATTAGATATTTGCTGTACCTTTTGATAAAAAAAAATCATTCCGCTAAGGTGAATATTTTGGCATCACATCCAAAACTAATTCTTGTACTAAACAGACCGCGCAGCGGTTCCTCTTAACAAGCTAGCTGTTAAAAATTCATGTTATGTATTTGCAAAGACAGCGTGGACCACTAAGTAAACTTAGATATAACTTGTTCTGTTTGGTCATTAATATAGCGTATTTCCATGGGGAGGTTATTGGATGGCTTGATAAATATAATGGTTTTGCATTTGAGTTATTTTAAAAGTAGGTGTTATAAATTGATTTCCATTTCTCATGAGTTTATAATATTCCTGATTTTCTCTTTACACATTTTTATAATCTAAACTTGTTTAACTATATTTTCAACATTTATTAGTGGAAATAGAGTGAAAAGTGATTTCGTTGAGAAGGTGGAATTTTATGATATTTCTTTGTGAAACTTTTACCGAATTAAAATTATTTTTTTAAAATCCCGTCTAACCATATCATATATATCATACTTCTCTACGTTTCAAAAATATTGATTGAAATTTTCGCGTATCGTGATTTAAAATAATAATTAAAAAGCTAAATTTGAACAAGTGTAGTGTCAGCATACCAAAATAGTTTTTTCTGCACGCCAATGCTTTCGTAAATATAGTATGCATTAGATCGATAGATATCGTTCGAAATTGGAGGACACACTAATTTTCGGAAATTGGCTGTCGGTGTTATACCGCTTTATTTTGGTAATTTTGTCCTTGTTACACGTGGTAGCGAAATTATGTCATTTTTCACCGAATAAGCATATTATGACATATATTTTATTGGAACTCTGCAGTGTGGCTTACACAAGAGTAGGTAAGTATGCATGTTGAAATAATTCCATTGAATTCTACCATCTCCCTCTAGGGGGCAGATTCCGGTTCTTTTGAAGGTTAAGAAATTGTTTAATCATTGGAGAAGATAATCTTAACACATCCCAAAATGAACCACGAATCCGATAAAACAACAGAAATTAAAAAGATTTCAGTCGCATCTGGGACTCGAACCCAGGACCTCTACCTATCCGAAGTAACCGCTTAATAAACTAAGCTAATGATACCAGTTCAATTTACGCCATTTACACCGATATCATACTTCAAGTTCAAGACTTGTTAATATTATCCTCCATTTTTATAAATCCCATATTAATGGCTGCTATCCTAATGATGATTGCATAGTTTCCTTATGATGATTGCAAATTTCTGTTGTTTTTTCGGATTCGTGGTTCATTTTGGGATGTGTTAATATTATCCTCTTCAATGATTAAATATTATAATGAGGTTTACAAACTTCAAAAAGTAATAAAAAATAAATTGAATTAAGAAATTGTCTTTATCCTCTTATTTAAAGAGTTTTTGCTTGACTGCGGTTCCGGCTCGATCGGATTTGTTTTTTACAGTAACTTCACACAGGAGACCATGAGGGAAATAATTTTCCACAGGGCCTATATCATCTTTGAGGATGCTGTGTGGAGGGTATTTTAGAGGATAGGAAGGAGTGAACTTGGGTCTTGAAGAGACCCATGTTATAGGATGGAGGAAACACAGAGGCCGGAAAATCATTTCACAGCCGAATTGTTGAACACAAGGACGAGTCGTAGAAGCAACCCGTTCTCATTTGAAAAATGTAAACCGTGCGCAAATGTTGGGCGCGCATTTGGTGTATTTCGCGACTGTACACCGATGCCGAAGGGATCGATGACCCTAGTTTCTCGGAGCATCTTCCATTAAATTAACGGTAGAACAAGGACAGCATTCCCACCTGACGTCTGTGCTCCAAAGATTGCAAGATAAAATTTGTTAAGATAAAATGACGGATGACATTCCTTTAAAATATTGATATTTGTGTAGTTTTACCAAAATTAAAAATCAGTACCATAGTAAGTACTGCCTCATTAGTAAGTTATTTGTCGCAAAATAATTCTATCAAATGAACCGAATCCACGAAATTACGGTGTTTGTAAAGTACCTACGCCAAAAGCCCGAATTGTCAGATAGAAGTGATTATTTTTTTTAATATCATAATACTATACGTGTTAAGTATGTGTGATCAATTTGTAATTTGTTATACTATTGTGATTGTTGTCATTGAAATGGAATTGGAAGTGCAGTTACCTAAGCAAAATGTCTTTAGTTCTAAGGATAAAGACAAGATCCTGATACTCAAGGACGCGGTATGGCCTCGATACAATATATTAGCTAAAGAAATCAACACATTTCCATTCAGTACACCAGTTTTTACTTATAAAAAATCACGGGATGTAACACGAACTGCCAAAATGAAAAATGAGAAAATTAATATATATATATAAAAATATTGTATATATATATCAAAGATAGAATAAAATAATCGTTTTGTAAAATATATTATAGACTGGTTGATATGTACCCGGTCTTGCCTGGGATTATTTTATTTTTTTGGAATAAAGTTTTGAAGTTGTGAATTCTCGCTCGTTGTTTGGGGGCCGTAATTGATTTGACAGCATAATACCTTGTGATTACTATTACTATCTCTAAACAAAAAAATGAAGAAAAATTAATTTTATTTCATTCCAAACATTTATTTTTTCAAATATCTAAATAATAAAGTTCTTAAGTAGGTACCTAGATATGTTTTCCACTTTGAAAATATTCTACCCAAAAAAATCTTCTTCTTTTGAATATGTAATCTGTGGCTAACCAGAGGGGTATATCCATTTGGTAATCTTAATATGACATAACAGGTTCAATGTTTTTAATACTAATTTTAAAACGTAATATCAACAGTTTGAGGTATTGCATTTTATTCAAACTACATTTTATTTAAATCTTCCCAGCACTAATAAAATCAAACAGTTTTATTTTTTAATGTGAAACCGGTAATGTAATTTTCGAGAAAATCGAAGACAGACGAACAAACAAACATTCGTTTTTATATAAACCTTAACGGTTCCTGGTTTTGATATTTTTTTAATATTTTACATAACAACTACATCAACTCCAATTTTGAAATTGTAAAACAGACACACGAGCAAATCAAATTGTCGATTTTTTGGTTGTTGGTTACCTTCCATTCTGACATTTCTGTCTTGTCAGTTTAGTTTTAGTTAATTTTAGTAGTAATTTTAACAGTACTTATAACGGAGGCATAGCCAGTGGTTTTAACTAGTTTTTACACAACAAAACATTTTTCGGAAATTTTTTGTTTTTATAATCCAATTTGATTAAAACAACGCTTTGAATAAACATTAAATTGAACTAAATTGGATTTGCCTTGCCAAGTTTGCACTTTCCTTTAAGAAAGAAAAACGCGTAGTAGTTACCGAAAGCAATAATTATTATTCATAGGATGGAAAATAATTTAATTCTTTACTTTCTTTGAAAGATGACAGTTTAATGTTTGGTTTCTTTTAATTAACGAGCAACCCGGGGTCTGTTGGCCGACAAAGAAATGGTTTCTTAAATCCCGACGCCAAACAGTGCGGCAAGTTTGCGGTTAAATGAATAAATATTGTTTCTTGCAGTGGTGCTCAAAGTGTAATAACATTTTTTTTAAAATGGCTATACCATTAAAGATCTATTTACATCTACCAGCACCGCACAGTGCAGAACAGTGGAGTACAGACACTACAAAATTAGTTGCCTATATTATCTATAAACAAATTCATATTACAGGATTCGCAAGCGCAATGTATTCGCACATGGCCGGACCAGCACCGGCCAAGATTGTCAGCTAGAATATTCTGACGTGCTGGTGGCCGCTTGTGTCGTCTGCGCCTGCGCAGTTAGTATGAACACACCGTTAGCATCGCCATCTTCGTCACTTGGCGTCATTAGACGCAGATATTGCTAAAACCGGCTAGATGGATAACGATAAATTGATTTAATTGGTCAGTGAATTTAGGTTATTAAATTATAATAAATATAGGAATAGGATGATGTAATTATCAAACATGCTGTGGCGGACACTAACGCTCAGGTGACAGTTCTGTTGACAGCTGTACTCGCGTCTGTACTGTTCTGCACTGCGCGGTGCTGGAAGGTGTAAATAGACCGAATAAATTCTTCAGAATATAGAATATACGTGAGAATGCTATTGGTTCTTCCTATATCGATCGTTATGATCACTTCAACACAAGCGCAGAGCCACAAGATACATAAATCAAACGTATGTCCGACATTAACCAAGCAGTCGTATATATTCCACCTATTCTAAAAGAGGAAAGCTTATACGTTCCTAACTAGTATACTCGTGGGAGATTCCATGCACTCTTTTATGCTTCAAAAGCGAGAACCAGAACACGCCAATAACTCAACGAAGCTGCATTGACCGTTAAAATTTTTAATGTCACTTACGGACAGTTTTGCGATTACATGTCACAAAAAATAAATATATGCAAAATATTAAATTAAATTTTATATTAAAAATTAAATCTCGAAATTATTATTATAATAAATTCAAAGAAAATCAAGAAAATAACAAGGTATTAAAAATAAAATTGTTATAGTTATTATTACTTAAATTTAAATCAATAATATTATAAATATATGTATTAAATGAAAATAAATTTAGGAGATTTATCCTATTTCTAGGGTAAATTTAATCTTTTTATGGAGTTTATTTAGTAAATTAAGAACAGATTTAAGTTGTTCTTCAGTACCAGTCCGCATTCATAAAACGTTATCAACATAACTACCAAAAATAAACATTTTTTATTAGCAAAGCAGAACCATTAAAAATCATATTTTCTAAATTGCTTAAAAATATATCAGCTACTAAAGTGCTCATACTATAATCCATTGCTAAGCCATCCTTTTGTTTAAAAATAATATTATCAAAGCGAAAAAAGTTCCGTTTTAAAACAACAGTAAATAATTTATGTAAATCCTGCGAAAAGTTCTTCGGTATATACGAAGAATTTAGTAATTCATACATAACAATTTTACATTCATCAAACGGAACAATAGGAGATAAATATACTACATCAAATGATACTTATAGTGCATTAGTCGGGATATCTAAAGATTTTAAATAATCAACCAATTAAAGAGAATTTTTAATAGAATATTAAGGTTTTAAAACATTGCCATGCAAAAATAATGTAATCATTTGTTGATGATAGTTTATAGCCAGAAGCATTACAGATTGAAACTACGGGTCTGATAGGTTGACGGGTTTTATGAATTTTTACTAAGCCATGTATGTAATTTAAGAACTTGGGGGTTTTTCAATGTCAATCTTTTGTTTGATAATTGATAATGTTTTCGCTTATGCAACTTTTCAATGCCTTTATAATTTCATGTTGATATTTATTAATTGAGTTATTGTTCACCGTTTCAACAACATCACTTTACAACAAATCCATAATCTTTTTAACATAAACACTTTTATCCAATATAACTGTAGAATTACCTTTATCAGCTTTAGTGATTATAAGTTTAACGTTAGAAATGTTAATTGCATGTTTTTTTCTTCAAGTCATTTTCGTTTCTCAATATCTCAAATTTGATTGAACATTTTCTGTAATTCCACCACATTTATAATGAAAAGAATTATCATGAACAGAGCACAATTAAAATCAACTGCTTTATACTCCAATTTTTTGTTATTATTTAACTATTTGAGGTAATGATTTAAGGTATACATTTAATTCTTCCTCTTTCGTGAGGGAAAAGTGTTAATAGTCAAGTATTTCATATTAATTTTATATACATATTTTCATATAGATCAACAAACGTCAATTCTGAATGTATAAGTTTTTTATTTATAAAATTATATATAAGTGGAATATAAATCGTTATTCAAAAGTGAACAAAAAGCCATCTCATCAAAACGTCCTGTTTCGTTGGTACCATTGAAACGGCGTCACGTGACGACCGAATGACACTTGTGTGACGTCACGCGGTCACTGATCGGATTCCGGCAGTTTTTGTGGGTTTCAAAAAAATCTAACTTTGGGAATTAACTTGGCTATGAAAATGAAATTGCACTTTATTTAGCAGGCCAACATTTAAAATTTAAAAAAAAATCATTTAACTGAACGAGTCTCTTCCGGATCCAGTTTCACAAAAGATGACAAAGGCCTGAAAGAAAACACAAACGTTTGTTTCATAAAGCAAACATTTCAAGAGCTTTTATTCGAATAGATCCTCGACAAAGTCCCTTACTTACTCATTTACACCGCGTTTTATTAAACAAGATTCTACCTGTGTGGAATTACGGATCGGTGCGAGGAGCACAGAAATAGGTCAGATATTTATAGAGATGACTGGCAAGACGATGACAATGGAGAATGTTAAACATCCATACATGATTTCCAGTCGTGTCTACATATGCAAAATGGAAGTGAAAAGTTCCTTACTTCGACCCAACAGGATATGTAGACCAATAAACTAGAAAATATGCAAAGAGAATATCGGTGAGAGGAATAAGGCAAGTGAAGAAGGGCGAGGGATAAAAGATCAGATGGTTATGGATGGAAATATACATCTGATAGATGAAAGAATCATGATGATGATAATTTATCATATATAGGTAGCTATTCTATTCCGTTCCAAAAACCGTTCCATCGTCAGGGCAAGTGTATACTGAACAATATTACAAAATTATGGAAGAACATACATAGTAAATGGCACAGTGATGGCAGGGGGCGTGGCTAGGGATTAGTAAAGAGTGGGGGAAGAGATAGAGATTGAGGGAGGGGTGATAGGAAACATATTTAGAATGGGGCTGTAAGTTAGGTTTTTTTGATTATTTATAATTGACTCATTATTATTGAGGGGTTTCTTAATTTCCAAGACTTCTAAATTATCTAGGGGTTTACTTTTACTATTAACGTGAAGAATATTGATCCGTGTATTTTTCATCAAAACTATGATTGTTTGAGATAATATGATTGGCGAATTCAGAAAAATTATTATTTTTAAGACATCTTAAGTGTTCTTTGATTCTAATGTCGAAATTACGGCTTGTTTTTCTAATATAAAATGAGGAGCAGTCGTTACAATTTAGTTTATATGTACCGGAGTGAGTCAATTTATGGTCTTTATCTTTAGTGTTCCTCAAAAAATTTCCAAGAGATAACCACAAAGTGGTAGCTTCATAGAATAGTGCATAATATTTAATTTCTTTCCATGTACCTCGTAAATCAACATGTGGCATTATCTACCTTATAATTTTGTCAACTCCAACATGGTATCACAATAAATAATTGTATACTCCCGTTTTCCGCACAGATCAAGGTAATAAAGATATTTAAACTTTTCAATAACGAAATATCAACGTATCTTAGTTAAGTTTATTTCGGCAAGTAGAACATCCAGTCTAATTGAATAAATTACGTAGCTCTGCTTCGAACTTATTTAATTACTCTTTTGTTAATTCGATTATTGTTTTATATTAACTTACTGGGTACGAAGGTATATAAAAAAATCCGTGGAATTCTATATTAATTTCCTTTTTTCTTAATTCAGGAAAATGTTTTACATAAGAACACTTTGACTGTCCAACTGGGAAGTTTCCCTTTTAGGACAGTCAAGATTTATTATTCAAATATCTCCATTAAACACTAAATTCTTACTTGCTTCTGATTATTTATACTTTTTCCATGACATTGTTCATCTACATATGTATTTTTATTAGCTTTTATATGTTACATTATTATTTTTATTTACATAAATCTTAATTACTATATATCATTTATAACAAGCGTGCTGCACTGGTAAAATATTTGGGCCTTAATAAATGTTTTTTTTTGTATGCACTTGTAATGACTTTATCACTTTTAAAATCCTAGTTTTACCTGATTTTTAATGACTTTATATCACTTTTAAAACCTTAGTTTTACCTGATCTTTAATGATTTTATATCACTTTTAAAACCTTAGTTTTACCTGATTTTTAATGACTTTATATTACTTTTAAAACCTTAGTTTTTCCTGATTTTTAATGACTTTATACAACTTTTAAAACCTTAGTTTTACATGATTTTTAATGACTTTATAACACTTTTAACACCTCAGTTTTACCTAATTTTACATCACTATTAAAATCTAAGTTTTACTTAATAACAGTGGTTTAAATTAATTAATTCTGCACCAACATCATTGCGACGGTTCAGTTGTTATTTGAAATGTTAACGATAGAAAAATTCTCTTGTAATTTGTGAAAAATCTGAAAAAAAAAACTCTTCATTTTATCAAAGATTGTTATTTATGAACTTGCATTATAAGTACGTATTTAATTATTTGAAAATATTATGTTTACTTTATTACTGCCTCTTCCGTTCCTATATAAACTCAAAAATTTAAAGCCATACACTGGATGGGCTATTCCAAAGACCTCAAATATAGGAACCGTCTTTAATATGCAACTATATTAACTCAAAGACATGTTGTCATTTCATCTACAGTTACCCGAGTGTTATTAATTAAACAAACAGTGAATCGTTTGAGAAGCCCTGACTCCTTTCAGGCTCTATAGTTTGATGGTGTCAGTGCGAAGATAAATATTTACTCGGAATAATAAACGGTGACAAAGGAAAGGGAAGCTTAAAGCCGGGTATACTCGTATATACCTACTGTATACAGCGAGGATTAGAACGGAGGTGGACCGCTTCAATGGAAGGTAAATAAATGTAATTATTCAGGCAAAAATATCACTGAACTGGGTAGGTAAGAAGAATCTTATTATTGTACATAGAAGAGAATGTATACTCTGTGTATACAGGCTTTTGTACTAAATGAGTCTTAAATCTGAATCAGTATTGGAACTTTATTTGGGGACTACATAAATCTCCTCCAGTTCTGATGTGCTTTTTTTATGTAAATTTTGCACAGGAGCGCCAAATGGTTCCAGTTATACGGAGCCAGTGGGACTATGGCATACTCCATAAGCAACTCCATTTCAAAAATAATTGTTAGATTTTCAATTTTTCAAATCCCGCTAAAATCCGTGTAATTTATGATTTGTTGGGTGCGACGTCACTGGGCCGTCGACTTTGACATTAGATTCACTTAGATTCAGTAAGCACTCGATTTTGTAAGCAAAAATTCGAAACATATTGATTTATAAAAAATTATCTACTTTTAATTGAATGACACAGTGTAAAATGTCAGCATACATTTAACCATAGTCACATTTTTATTATTTTTTCCGTGTTTCGAATATACCGAACCTCATTTTCAAAGTTATTTTATCAGATGTCAAAACAAAAAAAAATATTAAAAAAAAAAAATTCTAAAATGTTCACCGGAGATAAAAATTTCCTTTATACTTTTTACTCCTAATATGGTCAATAATCAAAGGTTAAAGTAAGTCAGGTACATCTCTGAACACCTTTTTTAAAGTATTTTTTTTAGGTTATTTATTTAAACTGTGTTTTTACAGATGTTCACACTTACGTGAGAACAATCCAGTTATAAAAACTCAGTAAATATACACAAATTACATAAAATTACAAATAATCAGACAAAAGATAAGTAAAACGGTATATGAGAGTTACATAGTTTAAGCAGTATTAATAAGGAACTCCACTGAAAAATATAATGGTTTTAAAAATATATATTCATATTGGTCAGTTAAAGCCGATTCTGAATATACAACATTTATTATATATTCTGAATTATGCGGAGAATTTGTAAATCGTTATTTAAAAGTGATTATAAAATCATCTCATCGAAACACCTTTTTATGTTGGTACCATTGCATTTTGAACATTTGACGTCACGTGTGTATTCTGTTTTTTGATTAGTATGGAAATTTTTATTTTTCGATTTTGTTTTGTATTTTAAATATGCATTTTTTTTAGTTTTGGCGAAATTTAAACTTAATTTGGGAGACTTTAAGCTCTTTAATTGTTGTTCGATATATATAAAAAAATATTAATGATATGAATTAGGGCATTCATGAGCAAACCCAATTATCAAGATGAATATTATAATAATGTTATTGTTCAATACTGTAATTATTTTTTGAGTTAAAGATTATAAAAAAGGTACATAATGTTATTACTTATGTTTAATTATGGTTTACTATGAATATAAATACAAAACTATGTACGGTAAAGCTCATCCTTGTTTTGACATTTAACATTGCAACCTCAAAACCGACCGGCCATTGATTTGGAGTTTTGGGCTTTAAAAAATTAAAACTTTGAACACTAAATGTAGAAAAAAAACGAAATATACTGGTATTTAAGTTTGAACGTCATTATTGATAAAAAAAAATAAAAATGGCTGGAGTTCCTTATTAGCAGTATAAATAACTTAAAGACGTAAAAAACAAAGATTTTATATAAGTAATGTTCAAACGTCTAGATCATTCAGCTAAAATTTTACTTCTTTTACATATACCAGAGTGGAAGATACTCTCAGTATCGCCCTCGTGAAAGACAACATTCAGAATTGAAACGTTGCTTGAAATGGCTTTTAACCGTGTTTGGTGACCAGATCTGAATAGCCAGGTATTTCCCCACCTTCCTCTTCCCCTTCTTCTTCCCTTCCCATTACCTTCAGCTTCACAACATTCCCCAATTGGGGATGCCATAGTCTCACTGGCTCCAGACGGTTGGGAGCAGTTGGGACTCTTGTGGGGTATTCATGTAAAAAAAAAAAAAGTGGTGATATTTTATTTAACGTTTGAATCTCTTTAGCTGTGTGGAAATATAATACTTCATTTGCTTTTATACAGTACATACAGGGGAGCTTCTGTAAAGCGTCTCATCATATAGTATTTATGTATATATTAGAATGGGAGCGGAATGGGTTACTATATGATATACAGGTGTCCTCTCAAACGCCACCTCAAAGACAAAGTTGGGGAAGCACTTTTTGTTAATGCTTCGCTTCTACCCACTTTATTTCCCACCTCTTCCCCCCTTCCTTCTCTACTTGAAGACAATTTATATAAAGTAGTTTATTTTTATTATAAAACATTCACATTATACCGAAAAAAAAGGAAAAAACACAATTTTTTTATTCACTGTGAATCTGGGTTGGATGTAAAAAATTGCTGCCAGGCAAACACCCTTCTTTACGAAATAACCATATGAAAATACATTGAATTTTTATTTAAGTAACTTATAAACCTCATTGAAATATATATTTTTTAATCATTGACATAATCTTAATAAATCTCAAATGATATATTAAATAGAAAAGACACAGAAAAAAAAATAAAAAGTTCACTTAGCGAATGCCACCCTAATATTTTTAATCATTCTTATCGATGTCATACTTCAATTTAAGAGCTGTTAATATCATCTTCACTAAATTCCCATACACATATATTTTTTTTTGGGTTTCTATCTTTCTATATTGACCGAATTTATTTGCAATCTAGATAGCGTCCTGAAAATATCCATCTGATTTGATTTATACGGGACATCTATTAATTTTTTTTACAAGTTTGAATAATATTCAATTTATATTGGAATAACTTAGTGAATAGAATAAAATTCAGAAACGAAAATAAGCTTTTATTGTATTTTAAGTTAATAGTTTTTAGCACAAAACAGAAGATAATGTTAAGAAAGAAGTGTGATCTTAACCGATTTGAAATAAATTTGACGTCGCCGGTTTACAACCTTTCAACTCAGATAGGCCAGTCAAATTCTAAATTGTTCCAAAAAGAATTTCACTGTTTTAGTACCGAAAAATGAGTTCAATTTGGGCACACCAACACGCCCACAATGCCCTTCCGTCGGTTTACTTCTTCAGTCGTTATATTATTATTTGTTAAAACAAGTCAGACATGCTTAGCTAACTATAAAAAAAATAATAAAACACTTTCCTCAAGGTGCTAGGAAAACAGCATTTTTTTTGTATATTTTTTATTTATATAAAAATTAATAGTGTACATTATTTACTTTTGTAAACCATTTTATTAATTGTACATATGTAAAATATTGTGCATAAATGCTGAAAACGCATGATACATCCATTACAGCTAGCGGTCCGTCGACAACTACTGACCACCGCGCATCATCGCACGGTGAGCGAAATCTCATACTCCTATCGCTCACTACCGCACCACTCAGAAAGTAGACAACGTTCGCAGACATACGAGTACGTATTTGTTTGACAGCGTCGTCATAGATTATTTTATCGTCCAACCTGCAGGACCAACCTGCCAATGGTTCTCTCAGTGGGGAGGAATATAGTGCCGTGATAAGTAAAAATACAGGAACCTCATTGAGAGTCCCAAGGAAGATACTGTGTTTTTACTTACGACGGCAGTATATTAGTCCTGAACAAAATTTTACATGATATTTTATTTTATTTGGAAAACCAAGACTATAAAATAATTATTATGTTTAGAAAATATATCTATAAAACGAACTATTAATAGGTTTTAACATAATTTTGATGGCCTCCATGGTCGAGTGGTAAGGCTCTCGACTACGAATCCGAAGGTCGCGGGTTCATATCCCGGCTTGCGCAAGTAATTTTTATTTAATTAATTTGTGTTGTTTCACAATTAATTCATTTAAAAATAATATGTAGTATATTTGCGCACGTTCCAGAGTGGAAGATACTCTCAGTATCACCCTGGTGAAAGACCACCAATCAGAATTGAAACGTTGCTTGAAATGGAATTTAGCCATGTTTGGTGACAAGATCTGAATAGCCAGAAATTTCCCCTTTTCCCCACCTTCCTCTCCCCCTTCTCCTTCCCCTCCCCAATACCTTCAGCCTCACAACATTCCCCAATTGGGAATGCCATAGTCTCAGTGGCTCCAGACGGTTGGGAGCAGTTTGGGACTCTTGTACGGTATTCATATAAAAAAAGTACATATCGATAAATTTTGGGAAATCCTATTGACTCCTGATAGAATCTCTCCTCATTGACACGATTTTCATCACTACCTGAATTATCATAAATTTTATTAATTTTGGATTTTACTTTTTCTCCGTACCTACTTTGAAATTTGTAATTCTTTTTGTCTACAAACGTCAAGTAGGTAGATTCAGATTATTTCTTATGTAAATGTTAAATATAACATGTTTTTAATATATAAGAAGCGAAACAAAAACATTATAATCATTATTATTAACATTTTTTCTCAATTTATTTTTTGCGTTCGTTAAATACTTGTATATTTGAATTATTTTATCAAATACATAGATGTTGCTGAGGAACACCTAAAATATGAACTGAGTGTTTATTAAATTTAGAGATATATTTAAATAATTAGAGGCATGCCAAATCAGTTGACAGCACCGGCAAGGGAGGGTTAAAATAGAATTCACAAATAAAATCTAAATTGAACATGGGAGCTGTGTTTGACGCTCAATATGCTCACATTGAAAATATCTGCAAATCAGCATAAAAATATTGGTTTTTGTCATACACAGTTCAAGAGACTTGATAAACCTCATAGTTTTAGGGTACTTCACTTTAGCTTAGTGTGTAGCGTTCTCGAGAATGGAATTCACGTAGAACACCGTCTATTTACTAGTAGTCAAGAAAACTAAAAATATATAAAAACTGTATTTATACCTTACAAAGTTTTTTTTGCAATTTTTTTTCACTTCTGCATATATTTTTGCAAAAAAAAAATACTAAGATATAAAGGAGCAAGCACAGTACCACCTACCTAGATGAAGGAATGGTTTCATGACAGTTGATCCCCCGACAGTTGGCTCCCCGATAGGTGGCCCCCAACAGTTGATCCCTCCGACAGTTGATCCCCTAAAGAATTATTTCTTCTATACGTCCTCATTTTTAAAGGAAGTATGCAATGAGGATATGCGGCCGTATAACTCTCTGCATACTTACTTTACAAATGAGGATGTACAGCAGAAATTATCCTTAAGGAGATCACCTGTCAGAGGGACCAATTGCCGAGAGGATTAACTGTCGGGGGCCCAACTGTCGGGTTACCTAAGGAATATAGCTTAAATCGATTAGAATCAGTCGAGTAAAATAATGAGCTATTACCTCGTAGTATATTAAGCAATATTTTTCAAAATGGTTATTGTTTGATTTTTGCAATATAATTTGTAGAGAAAATTCAATTATTTAAAAAAAAACATTTATAAGAAGATGAGCCATGACAATTTGGATTCAAGATTAACACCAAAGTGCCTTATTTGAAAATGTTCAGCGTTCTAAAACGCACAACATTTTCAAAGGATTTTCTTTCGAAGCAACTCCCAAGGGCCAAAATGATCGCCGAAGAAGCACCAAATACAAATGTTGATCTAGCAAAAGACACTACGCGATAGAAAAAGTCGTCGATGTGATCTCAAAAGCACCCATCTGCTAGTAAAACCGCCTATTCTAGAGCAAGAAGAATCCTCCGATATCGAAGTAGCGAAATCAACACGCCTAAGACGATACCTGGGGGAAATTATTCCCAATGAAAAAATATCTTAGACGTAGGACGTATCCAGTATTCAGCCAGCCACACGCAAAGTGATTGCGTTTCTCGGAGGGTGGATATATATTGGTAATCAAAGTAGGCACGTGGTCTGCTTCTGTGGGGAGTTGGGCAGAGCTGAACTGGAAACTGGGAGGATCGCGATGGTCTATTGGGAATTAACGGTGGACTGACGACGTTCCTAACATCAAAGCCTTAATTTTATTTTTGTTTGTATTGGATGTATACCATACCGATAGTTCACAGCGATTCATATTAATTTAACAAATAAATACATTTTAATATTCTCACAGCAAATAATGATTTTTTACATCTTCCTCACTCTTTCGTCGCCATTGCAGAAGTGAAGAGTATCACGGTATTATAAAGATATTTTTTTATCATACTACACGTCTGATAATGGATGTGTAGGGCTATCCGAAACGTTAAATAATATATCAATAATTCATAAAGCAATTATTAATACTCTCTCATATTTTTGTTTTCTTTTGTTGTTCACGATGGACTCCCAACGTTCTGGCTGTTTTTAAATTCAGAACCAGAAGAAAAACAGCGGTTTCGATTTGAATAAATTCTCAAACCTTTGAAGATCAGCGTTGTTATAGAAAGATATTTCTGGATGATTGTTAGATAGAGATAAAAAACATTCATATCTGATAGTAGTGGCGAAACCCGGTCGGCAAAAGTATATAATAAATGAAAGTGATGTAAACAAAGTTATTGTTTTATTTTTTAATTTTATATTTTTTAAAAGGAAAGTAACAAATACAAATATGTAGAGTAGAACGTCTCCAATAATTTTGCCTCCATGATATGCATTACTTTAGTCTGTTTAGCAGCATTCTGGCTCTTGGGATATGGAGACCTGAAGATGATTCTCAAATGATGCAGAAAAGGTGCAAAAAAAATTATGCGATACCTTTACATGCGAGAGTTTGGGTACTATCTTCTAGGATTTTCTTGCTGAAATTCTAGAACCAGATCGTCAAGATGTTAGCAGAAAAGTTGCAATGGTGTCAGTAGCACATAAACTGCTTAACGGGCACATTTGCAATCCTGATGTTCTGGAACGTGTTACGTTTATGTCCCCATAACTTTTACGAAGCTAAGCAACAAAGGCTTTTTATTTTTCCAAATACCCAGGACCAAACTGCCAATGATCATGCAATTGGGGAGAACGATTAAACTCGTAGCAGAACTTTATTTCTTTTGGAGTAGACATTTTTCATTTTATTTTGAAAAAAAAATATCACATTAAAATTTCTTGGAGGAATTACATCCATGCTGAAGCTTTTATTGTGAAATTAACCACGACAGACTCAACAAACAATGTCTCTTTTTCAATAGAAGATCAAACATATTCCCTGTATGATGAACACAATCCGAAAAAACATTAGTTTTATTTTTCGTTATTTTTGAAGTTCTAAAAAGCTCCGTCATCCCAACGTCATTGTTTTTTCCAGTTCACTCCTGGAACTGAAATATACCTAGCTACTTCTGTCACGCTGACATATTTCCTCTCAGCTGATTATTGCGCCGCTGTTGGAACACAAACCCCCGAAGACCTGGAGACTGGAGATACTTTCCAGGTAACGTTTATTTGATTTTTATGTATTATGAATGCTGTGACATTCCGTGTAATGTATTATTTCAGTTATAACTTAAGATTTATCCATGGAAAGTACTTATTATTTTAATCATTTGACCGATAATAGGCATCAGCGAAATATTACAAAAAAAGTCTTAAAAAAATGGATTCTTATTTCAGTGGCAATATTTTTCATTCTGTTTTTGTTTTATTAGCTTTCACGACATTTCATCATATATATTCGATTCGAATAAAGTGCTTTGTCTTTAAAGGACTGTAACATGTGAACGTATATATTACAAATATAATATCTAATCGTAATTAAAGCAACGTAAAAATACGTAAAATGTTTCCATGAAATATAAGTAACATATCTCTGGCTTGCGGTTTAATTAAAAATGCATTGTTATTCCATGTAATTTTTATTTTTTTTAACGTATTTGATAAAAATTAAAGTTTATTTTGAAACAGTGTACAAAAATGCAAGAATATAAATGAATATAAAAATTCTACAAAGGAAAAGCCTGTGCCTGGGTATTGTAATATTATCACATTGCTGTGGTTTAAAGGAAAGTTTTAAATTTAAACATATAATTAATCTTATATAAATATTGAACTTTTGAAAAATTGTGTAACCTTGTTTAATTATTAATTATGTATATTTTTTTGAATAAATTAAAAAAAAAAAAGTATTAGATGTTTGTAAATTCTCTCTATATATTTTCCCCGGAGAGAGTTCCGTGAGTTATGATATGTTTTTTTCAGAACATATTCAAATTTCCAAAAGCTAAAAAAAAAGTTTTCTTAAATAAATTAAAAAAATTGTTTCATGAGAAAACGTTACGACTTCTTTATTTAAAACTATATTTAAAAAAAAGAAACTGAGAAGGACTACGGTTTAACGGCTTTTAACTCAAGTACTATCATTTTTGATTTGGAGACGTTCTGCAAGTAGTCAGACCATAGGTCCATTGCTCTTTTTCTCATGTTTCACCTAAATTCCCTTTGACAGTAGCACAATTCTTATAAAACAATCCTCCAGTGCTGTTATTAGGAGTTTGTAGAAATTTCTGATTCTTTTTAAGGAAAATTGCTTATTCTTTTCCTTGGGCTAGATTTTTTGCTTAACTGGGATGCTGATTCCATGACAATAGTTTTACAATTTCCAGAATTTAGATCACTTTTATCAGACATTTCGTGCTTTTGGCTTAGGCATTAAACCTCACAATTTCATTAATTAATTCGGTTTATGTAATTCGGTAAGTAACTCATTGATAATTTTTAAAGTTAATACTTACGATAACATTGAGTTTTTCTTTGTTAAAACTAACAACAAATCGATATTTTTAAAGAATGTCGTTCGCTGAATGACAGCTGTCATCCGAGAGAAATGGAATCGCAGTTTAGCAAGAAGTATTTAAACCTAAGAAAAACGATAAGGAATTTTCCTTAAATAGAACCAGAATAGGCCTCCTGTTTTCCTCAACCTTGTTCCCTACTCAACTGATAGTTTAAATCTTCCCATCAAAACCCACCAATCTCCATAAATCTTTTATCATTCCTTGGAATTTGTTATTTTTCTAGTTATTTAAAAAAAGATTATTTCTCTTTCTTAAAAGGGGGATAAGGGGTTAATTATGTCATGTTGTTACATTTACAGCGACACTTTTTATTCCTTTGTTTTACTGGCGATCTATATTATAGTAAAACAAACAGCATTTCTGTACTTGGGATTACGTAAAACATCTGCGAAAAATTATATCGGCTAACTTGAATGGGTTGGCCATAAAAACTTAATGTTCCTGCTTAATTTCGGTAGAAAAATAATTGTCCGAGCAGAAAAGGGAAAAAAAGAAAATGAAAAGAGTACAAATAAAAACACAGTTATTAAATTATAAAAACAGAAATTTCAAAATTATAACCCCGCATAACTTTATCAAGAATTTTAATGTAGGCTCTTTGAAATGTTGCTTTGAAAACTTTGATGTAAAAACTTATTTAGTGGACGGAACCAGTATTATTATGAATTTTATTACTGAGAAAGATTGAGATTAATTCACTTTTTTAAGTCACGAGTGATCAAATTTTAGTTTATTTTTTAATGTTAAGATTACGTTTGACCATCAAAAATAAGTTTTTACTAAAATGTTTTGTATTCTGTTTTATAGTGTTTTTACTTTGATGTTCACATAAAAAGGTCGTCACCTGCTCCGGGGTAAATAATAATATACAAGTTAATTAGGTATCCATGTTTGAACTTTACCTTTAAGAATACTACTGAAAAAACAATAATTTTTTTTTTTTATAAATAAAACAATAACTTTGTTTCAATCACTTTTATTTGTCATATACTTTTGCCGACCCGGTTTCGCTACTGCCGTAGCTTTTTCAGGGCAGTATACTACTAAACTATGGACTAAGATACACATGTGTACTTTTTTGATTGGGAATATTTTAATAATCGTTAAATTTTATTTAAATTTATTGATTGTTCTTGAGTCTACTATTAGTGTTTTTGGCTTTTCTTATTTCCAATGCTTCTAAGTTATCTAGTCTAATTCCTATTCCGTTTTTATACAGTAAACTAGTGCCTGTAATTTTATTGAATGTGTGGTCTGTTTCTAAAAGGTGGTTACCATATTCCGAGAACCCGTTATTATTGAGGCATCTTAAGTGTTCTTTTACACGGATATTAACATTACGCGACGTTTTGCCTACATAAAACGCGGGGCATTGAAGTGAATAAATACTCGAGTTGCCTAAAATATCTTCTTTATCTTTACCATTAATTAAGAATTTACCTTTACTATTGTCTGTTTAGAATGCCGGTTTGATGTCTGATTGAAGGTTTTTAACGCTTTGATGGGAAAAAATATTGATATACAAGATTCTAAGCCATTGGTATGGTTGATTATAATTATTTATTATTTTATTATTAGTGGGGTACTGTTGAATAAAAACTTATTTGACGACATTTTTTGAAGTTTTTTTAATTTAGGATGTTATTTAATAAGTTTTCATGGTAACCGTTATTTATTGCAATTTGTTTAATTATGGATAATTCTGGTGAAAAGTTTGTATTTGATAACGGAACCGTAACCAACCGTTGGATAATCGAGTGGAAAGCGGAGTGTTTGTGGGAGGTGTGATGATTAGAGGTGTTATGAATGGTTTTTGATAGATTATGATATGATTATGTTTTGAGTACTAACTAACTAACTAACTAACTAACTAACTAATTAACTAACTAAATAATTAACTAACTAACTAACTAACTAACTAACTAACTAACCAAATAACTAACTAACTAACTAACCAACTAACTAACTAAATAATTAACTAAATAACTAAATAACTAACTAACTAACTAACTAACTAACTAACTAACTGCCTAACTAACTAAGTAACTAACTAACCAACTAACTAAGTAACTAACTAACTAACTAACTAATTAACTAACTAACTAACTAACTAACTACCTAACTAACTAACTAACTACCTAACTAATTAACTAACTAACTAATTAACTAACTAACTAACTAACTAACCGTCACGCCGTTTTAGTAAGAAAGGACGGACCGCCAAACAACTCGATCTTGGCATACACTTCTTGCTTCATTCACATTCTTACGTCGTTTCATACATTCTCTTCTATTATTCCGACTTCTGACATGGCCTGACTTAAGTATTTGATTCACCTGATCGTGCCATGTCTTCCTAGGGCATCCCCGGCTTCTACTTCCATTCCCATTCGCGTCATATATTCTTTATACACTCTTTTATTCGTTCATTCGCTCTACATGCCCAAACCATCTAATCGTCTCTTTCTTAATCTTACTCATTACACTTACATCAGCCTTGCATTATGTATAA
Organism: Halesus radiatus; assembly: GCA_022606495.2. NCBI lineage: Eukaryota > Metazoa > Arthropoda > Insecta > Trichoptera > Limnephilidae > Halesus > Halesus radiatus. The sequence goes on along the minus strand of JAHDVE020007193.1, from coordinate 46,444 downwards.
ATCTCAATATTTTTCACACGATCCTACATGGTTTTAGCACATATTCGCCTCAGAGATCTTATTTCTACAGCAATCAGTTTACTTTCATCCTTTATCTTCCAATTCCACGCCTCACTGCCATACATTAGGGTTGTCCTTAACTTAGTGAATTTTAAATAACGGCTTATTGCATTTATATTTGATGACTTACACGAACTAATTAATTGATTTACACAGACCAAAGCTTGTTTGCACTGGAAATTACATTTTTAATTATTGTACATTTTGCGAACAATCGCTTCATGCAGTGGCGCGCCGTTTCGCTTCCATAATGGGGCATCGGGGGCAGATAACTTCACACGGATTCCGGTCCGCATTGGCTGTGTAAAACTATAGAGTCGGAAATGTGAGCAATGTCACATGTAGCAGGGCTGCCACAAAACAGTTTTATTTAGTTTACAAAAACGTGTTTTGTGTCAAAAGTTGAATCATCTAAAATCCACGTAATTATGTTCAATTAATTTTTCATAAAAGAATTAAAAAAAGCAATGGAATCGAACAATTTACCTCCGGAATAAACAGATGAAAATAAAATAATAATAATTAATTTTATAGTGAATTAAGTATAACAAATAATCAATTATTTATATATATATATATATATATATCTTGAATTTATTTTCATATCAATATTAATAATAAAAATAATTTCTTTTTTAATTTCCAATATTAATTTTTTATTCAATGTTTGATAATAATTTTTTTTTAACATTTTTGATTAATTACTTAGCTACTTAATCAATTTTTGTTTAAGTTTGTAATTTGTCTATACTTGACATTTTCATTTTTTGTTCTATCTGTTCCTGATGAAGAAAGTATCGCTTTCGAAACATGTTGATATGTTTATATTAATAAAGTGGTGAATACAAAGTAATGTTTAATTAATTTATTAAAATTGCAGATAATTAATGTCTCAAAATTGAATTGCTTTGGTACAAATTTGTATGACTATCGAAATCCAGGTCAAACTGAATTAAGAACCCTTAACACTTTTGGTTAGGAAAGTGAAGGATATTTCACTCATAAAACGAGTGAACAAAGTAAATGGAGAGAACTAACTTTGATGAAGAATCGAATAAATAAGAATTTTATATGAATTAAGCCGATAACTAAGCACTGGTCTGAAATAACGTATCAAAATACGGACAAATCGTTTTAAAACGATGCAATGCGAAGTAATGCAAAATCATTTGTTTTTGGTTTGAAATTTGATGGCCCAGAAATATCATAGATGATTTAATTAAATACTTCAATTAGGACCCACCTTGGCTTTTCGTTTAGTGGGGCAATCAATTGGTGATTCTTTTTATGAGCTTAGAAAAAAAAATTATCTTACTTTAAAAAAAATAGTTGTAACTGCAAAATCTCCTACTTACGAACCATTTTTCATTCCAATATTGTCATATTGTTTATTGTGGTCAATTAAGTTTTTTAGAATGTGACCTAAAAAGATTTCATTATTTTTCCTGACCTTTACCAAATACAACAAAACGCGCATGATGTTTTTATTTTAGAAACGTGCCGCTGGTATTAAGGGGGAATTTCAACCTTTTCGCCTCCCGCATTAGGAGTGCGTGATTTCGTTAAAATTTTAGTAGGCTGATCACCTTAAAGATCGCATGTTTGAATGTATTTGTGAACGCTTATAGTGGTTAAAGTTGGTTCGAAATAGTTTGGAACATCCGTCCGCCATCCCCTCTTACCCAGCCAGAGTCACTCGATATAGTCCACCACTACGCAAGTAAGAATTTATTAAAAATGATATGACTGTACTGAACTATTTAGACGATTTCGTAATTGAAAATACAAATTGTCCTGTTGGTTTTTAGTATGAAATAGGTGGTGGTAGATGGACTATAAAAACTCCTTTTTGACAATAATTGGATGTTCTAATTAAAGTATTTACTATCCAATATTTTTTCATGTTTCGATAACGACATCGTGTAAAACATAATTCTATCATTACATTGTGTATCTTTTATGATAGCAGTAGATAATGAAAAATTCAGCTGTTTTAATTTTATGGTACACTTCACTACTTCAGAAGTTATCATGGATCTCATGTGCCGGAACTCTCGTCGATTTGGACATACTCGTATGTTAAGGATTCTGGCAAGACGGTCTCCGTGGTTGAGTGGTAACGATCCATCGCTACGAATGAGGAGGTCGCGGGTTCAAATCCCTGCCTGCGCAAGTAAAATTTTAAATCTTTACATCTAGCAAACACTTTGTGGGAATACATAATTATGAAAAATAAAATAACTTTGTTTTAATTCCACTTTATTATTTTTTCATCCGATCGGTTTCGATTCAACCTGAACCTTCCTCAGGGGTGAATAAAAATATATTTTATATTATTTATTTTATTATTTATTTTATAATATATTATTTTACATACAATATATTTTTATTCACCCCTGAGGAAGGTTCAGGTTGAATCGAAACCGGTCGGATGAAACATAATAAAGTGGAATTAAAACAAAGTTATTTTATTTTTTGTAGTAAAATTTTATTTAATTAAATTGTGTTTTTTCATAATTTACTCATTTAAAAAAATATGTAGTATATTTGTAGCAGGTCCCAGAGTAGTACATACTGTCAGTATCGCCCGGGTGAAAGACCACCATTCAGAATCGAAACGTTGCTTAAAATGGCTTTAGCCGTATTTGATGACCAGATCTGAATAGCCAGATACTTTTCCACCTTCCTCTCTCCTATCTGATTCCCTTCCTCAATACCTTCAGCCCAACTATGGCATACCCCAAATGGAGATGCCATAGTTTTACTGGCTTCAGATGGTTGGGAGTAGCTGGGAATCTTGTGTGGTATCATATAAAAATAAAAATAATGGTACCACTACCAAACATTACCGATTCCATCGACAAACCCAGAGTAAAGGCATCCAGTTCATCAAATAAAACCAAACTGGAGAAAACCAATTACATTTTCATAAACATCGACAAAGGAACCATACCTTATCACCTGTTTTTTATATACACGAATGTCATTATAAACAACTAACTTAAATAATTTATTTTTGGATGCAAAATCGCATCAAATAATCAAAATTGGTCTTCCTTTCTTCATCAACGATGGCGGTATAAAGGTAAAAATGTGTGCATGATTTTTTTTTAATGTGTCGTGAACAACATAAAAAACTAATTTAACTTACGGTATTTCAACCCTTATCGTATGTGGAGGAACAATTAGAGTAGTAAATACTATTAACTATTAGTAACTGATATATTTTGCTCTCTGCACATTAAGAAAAAAATATTTAATCATATTAACAAATCTCAAGTGAAATGCGAAACAGAAAATAAATAAAAAGTTTCGGTCACATCTTCGAATTGAACCTAGGACCTCTGTCTTACCGAGACCAGCACTCTATCCACTAACCTAATGATACCTTATTTCTTTCCATTATTTTTATCGTTACCGTATCTTAATTTAATAATTACCAATCATCCATAATTGCAACTACCTTTTTGTAGAATTGAAAGGTTCTACCCGAATTCATTGCAATTTAGATTTCATTGTGGGACATCGATTGACTTTTCTATAAGTGTAGAATGAAAAGGAGCGGAAGGATATGGGGAAGAAGTAGGTTCGGTAAAACCTGGCCGTACTTAAGAAATTATATGGCAATATTTTACCTATGTGATGTTGGAAGGCAATAATTTGTTGAAGTAACGTCTCCGATCAAATCAAGAAGAAAAAATAAGTTAAATCATTTATTAACTTTATCATCCAGAAAACTGATTAGTTACAAGCAATGCATTCTCATAACCTGATAAATTTTTTTTAAATTTTACATTCACTACCGTCATTTTCAAGGTACAACTCTTTTTTTTTTCAATCTGCAATCCAATTATCCATTAGCGCACAGTGCACAGTGCCAACCATGCCCATTGAATATTAGCTCGCAGCTCCGGCACGGCGGGGTGGTAATGGCATGTGGCCGGACTTAATGTATGGTTTAATTGAGCAAATATTGCCACATATTGAATTGAAAAGCTCGGTCCGACTAGATAGAATGCGGCCAGCATTGGCCGCGTTTGTCGCCACACCACTGGCACTGCCGCCATCGAACGTTTTGTCTCAAACATTCCGAGTAATTGAATTGTTCGTATACTTGAATTATTAATTCTATGCAGATGTTATGTGAGTGGATGGCTCAACCCCTGCATATACTTTAATTCCGTTGTACATTTCACGTAAACGTGTTGATGGGTGTTTTTCCTTAATTTCAATAAATTATACTTTTGCACAGATCTTATGTGAGTGAATTTCTTGATATTTACGTGCGCTCTCAAGCTGTTGATCTGTTCGACACCCTAGTCATTTTAAAGTAAAGAGAAAGAAAAGCTGGTAATAATTGAATTATAGCTAAAATTTGACCAATAAAGCAATTTTTTTTCTTCATGCTATATATATACTTATTTTAGTTTGAAATAATTAGGTGAATAATAATAACAATAATAATTGGATGACTCGTATAGCGCCGTTTTTGCGAAAAGATCATTAAAATATTACTTGCTATTCTCTATCTAATTATATATAAACATATACAGAAAAACATGCTTAACTGGCGGGCCACTTCAGATGAACACAGTTTTATTAGAAAATTTAAGCTTAGAGATGATATGATTTTTACAGTTGCTATTTTATCCTCCTTTTTCCATCGATGTTACTTTTATTAGAATATTGGTGGCCCAAGAAGAGTTGGTATTTATTTGAAATTTTTGCAATATTTAGGACTGGAGAATAATCATAAAATGTCCTTAAAAAGCGTAAGAAGTTTTTAGTAGATATTAACTTTTTTTAACACATTTAGGTTAATACCAGTTTGAGATTACGCGGCCATTTATTTCTGAATAACTCTAGTAATTTACGTGATATTAGGGGAGACCAATTAATTCAATGAAAAAATCCACGTATTTTAGAAAAATGCCTAAACGAAACTGATACCCAGTTATGCGTGTATCATTGGTATTTTTTTATGTATTTGGAAAACCAATAGTTTACAATATTGATGAAGAATACTAAATAAATACAGAAACTGAACCAATAATAGGTATTCACTCAGGTATCAATAAAGTGGTAAATACAAAGCATGTTTTTCTAATTCATTTATTAATAATGATACCACAAATTGAATACCAATCTTTTAAAGAAATTATAAAAATGTAATATATTTATATAACGGCACAGGACTGCGCAAGTGCTGCATTTACCATCTACCTTGATGAATATTCCGGATGTACTGATTAAGGTTGTAGTAAACGTTAAACTTGTAAGCGCTGAAGGCAAATTAATTTTAAAATCCAGATATAACTCATACTTATCTGGTTATTTGATATTTTAAAAGAAAAAATTAGACTGTTTTCAGTAAATTAAATGATACACTCCCACTCAAAGATTACTTGGTGTAGGAAATTGATTGTTTCCGATGCTTAAATGAAAAATGGTTGAAGCCGATGTACTGCGAATAAAGAAATGAATGTGGCTTTACATGGTTTTTTATGTTTAGTTTAACTGATCAAAATAGTCAAGAATTTCCAAACCATTGTATAATATTTATTTATTTATTATATTATATTACGTACGCCCTATATGGGCTTTTACATATTTAGTTAGTTACAAAAGTCACACAGGTGCAAAACACATCACAGCAGGTACATGGCTACAATAATAAACAAATATGGTAATAACATACTGTATGCACCATTCCAAGTAATTAGCTACAGAGGCGAATATTCAAAACATTCCTCACATTAACTTATACGTATATTAATAATAGTTGAGGATGTATGCAATAATTATCTGTTTGTATTTGTATTCCGAGCAGTTGAACATATCTACCATATCTGAAAATGTGTCGATTGATAATATAATATTTGTTTATACACGAATTTAAAAATGTACTTAGTATTCACCACTTTATAAACATACATTGATATTTACAAGTTTCGAAAGCGATGCTTTCATCATCAAGAATACACGAATACATTCATAATTTCGAAACATGTAGATATCAACGTATATTTTTAAAGTGGTGAACACTAAGCATATATTTTTAAATATAATAAACAGAACTGAGAACTGAGTCTTTCAAATATTCATTGGTACCTCGACTTCACACAATAAGTAATACATATTCAGATATAGTAGACATTTTCAACTGCTCTGAATACAAATACAAATAAACGATTATTGCATACATCCTGTATAATTATTAATAAATGTGTATATAGTATAAGTAATAGTGAATGTGAGGTATGTTTTGATTCTTTGCCTCTGAATTTATTACTTAGAATGGTACTTACACAATGTTATTCCTGTATTTGTTCAATTTATTATCTTTGAACCTACTGTGATGTGTTTTAAACAATTGATATTCAATTTTTAATTATTAATTATTTTTATTGAGATTTTAAGAACCTCATCGTAATATTTAATCATTGAAGAAGATAATATTAACATAACCTAAATGAAAGATGAAACCGGATAAAAGGACAGAAACTAAAAATATTTCAGTCGCATCTGGGACTCGAACCCAGGTCCTCTGCCTATCCGGGGCAACGCTCAACCGACTTAGCTAATGAGACAAGTTCAATTTGTGTCATCTTCATCGATATCATATCTCTAATTTAAGATTTGTGAATATTATCTTCCATTGTTTTAATCTCATATTATTGTCAGCTATTTTTATGATGTTTACAAAGTTCTACCCGAACTCAATTGCAAACTTAAACAGTGTCTCGGATTTACATCCGACTTTTTTATTTATATGAGACATCTATTGACTTTTTTTAAAAGCCTAAAGAATTCAATTTTTAATTATTAATTATTTTTATTGAGATTTTAAGAACCTCATCGTAATATTTAATCATTGAAGAAGATAATATTAACATAACCTAAATGAAAGATGAAACCGGATAAAAGGACAGAAACTAAAAATATTTCAGTCGCATCTGGGACTCGAACCCAGGTCCTCTGCCTATCCGGGGCAACGCTCAACCGACTTAGCTAAATTGAACTTGTCTATTTTTAGTTTCTGTGTCTTGGATGGTCTTGAATGTCGAAACAGCTGTTACAATAATAAAGACTAAAATACTGGCAGAACTTAATAACAATATTATTAAATTTAACTAACATAAATTTTAAAAAGAAAATCAATGGAGTTCTACGAATTAAACACAAAAACAAGTAATAGAAAATGATATGTGTAACTTTCTATAAACCCTGCTTTAAAAACGTTAATAAATATCGACCTCCATGGTGAATTTATAACTTCCATGTAATATTGTTATTCCATGGGTTGACTAAAAGTTTTCGCGTCAAAGTAATGTTTACAGAATTCCATTTCCGCATTTGAATTAATGTTGGTAGATATGAAAGCTTTTGTGGTTAACGTCATGAAAGCTTATTACGCGAAATTTTATCAATTAAATCTATTTATTGTGTATGTTCAATGGAAACGTTAGCCGCGGGCGGAGATACGTAACACTGATAGAAGTAAAATACTCCGAGGTTTTTTCTGGTATCTGATATCAATACACGAAATTAGGTCATATATATATTACCATTTCCACCTACACAACGTTATGGAGTTGTTATTCACAATAATGTATTCTTTAACTTCTTTAGGTTCATGGTACAGATGACTTTTTTCCTAACTTAGTGCACAGACGTCAGGTGGGAATGATGTCCTTGTTCTACCGGTATTTTAATGGAAGATGGTCTGAAGAACTAGCGGACACTAGTACATAGTCGGAAAACACGCCCCCAAGATTTGCACACGGTTGACATTTGTCACACGAGAACGAGTCGCTTCTACGACTCTTTCTTGTGTACAACAGCTCGTCTGTGGAATAATCTACCAGCCTCTGTGTTTCATTCATCCTATAAAATGGGGCTATTCAGGACCTAAGTTCACTCCTTCCTATCGTATTCTGTACACAGCATCCCCAAAGATGATATAGTCCTTAAAGGAAGTAATTTCCCTCAAGGCCTCCTCTGTGGCTGGCAACTGTATAAAAGAATACATATTCGATAATGTTTTAATCCTAACAGTTATCTTCGAAAATTACACTATAGACAAAATCTTCAACAATCTTAACAATATGTCAATAAAACAATTATCCTGTAAAACAATACTACTTTACATTCACAAATACAAAAAAAAAACAAGAAATAACAGCAAACACACATATTAGAAACACTTGATCTCAGAGTCAAAAACACATACAATATGGAACCACGTACAAAAAAATTCTTTTACTATGGTTAGTACCATAGTACAGCAACAAAATCTCACTCTCCTTCAAAAATCGCAACACTAACAATAAATTTAAAAATCAAATAAAATGTTTTATACGTTACATAGGGAAGATCTGAAAAAGAAAATATATTAACACCAAATACAAATAACACCAAAACCTTCCCCTTTATTATTTTCTTCAGCAATCACATCAATTTAATATATATATATATTTTTTAACTTTTAAATGAAATCCTTAGCACGGGAACAGTCAGTGAGGGTATCACTATCTTTTATTTTGTAATAAAAAAAGATAATAAAACATTATTAATGTATTATTATCTGTTATTCGAGCTACGAACCCAGCAAAGTGTAAACTGATTGCACAGATCTTCAGCCAACAACAGAAGAGGCTTCTCTATATTAAACCTGCAGGACGAAGGACAACTGAGAGTCCTATTATGCTCAGGTATTAACTGTCATTTTGGTAAATTCGTAAAACTCCATATATTTTTTCTTAAATTTTAAAGTAAACGAATTTAATAGTGTTTTAGTAAGTTCTGCAACTATTTTAGTTTTTGTATTATTGTGACAGCTGTCTCGGCTTGCAAAGCCATTTAAAACTGTGGTTAGGCCTCATTGAGATAACTAACTAACTAACTGACCATCACGCCTTTTCCCCGCAGGGATAGGCAAAAAGGACAAACCAGCAAACAACCCGATCTTGGAATACAGTTCATGCTTCATTCACATCATACATCGTCTCATACATTCTCTTATATTATTCCGACTTCTGACATGGCCCGACTCGAGTATTTCATTCACTTGATCGTGCCATGTCTTCCTCGGGCGTCCCCGGGTTCTTTCATTAACATTCGCGTCATATATTCACCTTACACTCCTTTCTTTGTTTATTCGCTCTACATGCCCAAACCATTGAGATAACTTACTTATATGATTGAATTTACCCCTACCCAATTTTAATGTGTATGGTGTTTTTTTCAGAAAATAATTTTGATAATTTAAATGATCTTTTCTGTGAGGTACTTACAGTTGACACCTGTTTTCCCCGCTTTTAATGATGGCAGGTTTTTCTTAATGGCTTTATAATGACAGGAATGCTTTTAAGGCAATTCATTAAAATGTGTGTGGTAAATACGTGAATTATTTGAAAGAGTTATATTGTTTAGATTTCGTGAAATTTCTAAGGGGTGAATAGGTATTTTATATTATTTTATTTAGTACCATTATATTGCTATCAAAATTTTTTTTTTGATTTATTTAAAAAAAAGTAAAATACTTGCAGAACTTAATGATAATACTACTAAATTTTATATATAATTTGAAACACCACAGGTACAAGATACTGGATGCAAACAGTGGGAGTCAAAACGTTTCCTAGATGTGTTTAAGTATCTCCAAGGGTTGAAACATCAATGATATATGGTATGATATCTTCTTATATCATAAAAGGATGCTTTAGTTTGATAAATCTTTTTTTTTGCATGAAATATTTATACATTCAACGGCATTTACAGATGAAACATTAAATCACACGAATAACAATAGAAATTCATTTCTTGCCATTCCGCTGGCAGATTTTCGGAGGAAATTCATCGAATTTAAATCATGCCGACGCTTTACTTCAGAGAACGCGAAGAATGTGTTGAAAAAGGTGACAGTCGAAAACAAAGTAGACGGTACTTTAGTCTAAGGGGAATGCAAGATATGGATATAGATGTGGTACTCTAGGATAAGAAACCTGTTTTTACAAAAAAAAAGAAGATGGGGGAGAATATACGTATCAGGAAGAATAGAAGGGTGATAGATGTGTTATCTGTGGGGGATCTAGATATTATGTTAATCAGTACAGCTGGGAATAGAATTCCACATAATCAATGATTGAGAGAAAAATCAACCGAATTTAAAGCAAAACTTATCCCTTCAGAAAGATATACAAATAAATATTTTAAAATCTATACCCTTATGACTGTTCAATGGTTGAGTTATCACGTTTGGGTCTCACCCAGGCGTCGTGAGTTCAATTCCCGGCTAAGTCCTCCACAATATTTTCCGCTTACTGTGATGATTGTAGGAGATTTTTAAACATTGATATATTATTCGTGAACCCAAGAATGCTGGTCTTTCTATAAAATAATATACGAAATATACTTTGAAAGCCTGTTTCCTGCTGTTTGAAAAGAAAAATATATATATCTATTAAAAATATGCATTTTTCTGTTTTTACTTACCAGTGGTGAATATTTATCATGTAATTGTTAAAGTAAAAAACAGCATAATATTTTAATGTGTAATAAATTTAATAAGATATTTGCCACTTAGAATTTTTATTTTCTAATTAAAGGGGGTTTCAGAATAATAGAAAAATTAAAAATGCAAAAAAAAAACTCCATTCAAAAGTTGAAAATCTGGGTTAAAATAAGACCGTCATGGAGTGAAAGACAGTGCGGTGGGAGAATATATTTCAAGATGGTAGATAAAAACACAGCATGTTCGTAAAAGTAAGTATAAACGCAGTAATTTCAAGGTAGAAACTGTGTTTTTACTTACCAACAGTGATGAAATTGCGACAACATGACAAACAATATATCCTTTTTAAATACGAAAAACGAGAAACATTAAATAATGTTTTATGTAAAATAAAAAATATATAAAAAAACGATATTCATTACATAACTTCCCGTATTTAACTTATTTTGTTAATTACTGTGTTTTTACTTACCACTACTGCAGTATAGCTTCCATGTGTAACGTTAACAGGTAACTTTAACTAAGCGCTCACAAATATTTTGCTCCTATATTCGTCGTGTGTTACAAGCTTTGATAATTCGTCCTTCAAAAAATAAATTTTTGCTCCATTCACTGCATTCTTTACAGTCAGATCACTAAAATGGATGTTTACTAACTTTAACTTTATCACTTTAAGTGAGAATGAGTAACTAGATAATATTGTTCAAAGCTCGCCAACTCCGTATATACGGTTAGGACTCTTGCGAGACATTAAATATGAATATAATATTTTATGATTTCTGCAGAACGAGCGTAACTATTGGAGTTATTTTGCTAATATCTTGCCGCACGTTCCACCGAGACTGTCACACCCCAACATCCAGACGAAACAATATTTAGCTCGGCATTTTGAATTCCGGAATATCCTACAACCCGAACATTCGCCGAGACTTGTCGATATTTCACAGCAGGAAAATTTATCTTCAAATATTAATCAAACATCGCAATTAAAACTTTGTTATTCGAAAACTTGCGCTCGGTAAACAAACGTCAGCACATTAGGCTGGATTTTAACGAAAATGTCAATCAAAGTATGAGACTTCTATGGTGAGTAAATAAATCGTTTACCGTACATAAAATCAGATTCCTCTGAATGTTGTTTGCTTGAAAGTTTATATCAACTTCCTCCAAGGTTCGTACGCTGACATATTGAAATTAAGTACTAAATGTCTCAGGTTATTGGGTAAATAAGAACGTTTTGAACTAAAACTTCAAATGATTTTAAATTAACCCAATAGACGCCGTTGTAACATATATGTGAATATTGACGGCGTGTCCCATATGCGCCTGTCGCAAATATGATCGCTTCATGTTTCCTTTAGTGAATATTAGTTCACAAAATTACCTTCACAAAACCTTTGTATTATAATTTATATGATAACAATTAGCGATCATCACCCAAAAATATATACTTTTGCTGTTTGCTCACTCAATCAATACCACAAATTATTCATCTGAAAATTCTGTACGACTAGAAAATGTACAAGGTTTGTAAAGACAATAATCAAACTGTAATCTTTTAATTTCTATAATATGAAATACGAACTGGAATTTTAGGTAAAACGTTCTTATTGATTTTAACTGCACCTATTTTCAGAAATGTTGAGATGTAATTCATATATTTGTCTTTATAAACCTTACACATTTTCCTAACTACATAGATAAATCGTGTGTGATTGAGTTTGCAATCTGAAAAGGGCCATTTTTGAGTGCTGGCCTTTAATGGGCATATCTCGAATTTTTTAAATTTTTTAATTACTAGTATATTTGTAAATTATTATTATTTTTTAAAGTGTTATCATTCAAAATCTTATAATAAATTAAATTTATATAAGGTCTATGTTAAATTAGAACAAATATATGTGACAAACCAATTTAAAACAAAAATATTTCCCAATTATCTTAGTCAAAAAAAATTTTCTACTTACATATAAAATTTTAAAAAAAACAACAAATCGTAGATAAATTAATCTTTCCTACAGCCAAGTCTTCAATATTTTTATTAACTGTTTTATTTGAATACATTTTTTAATTTCAGCAGGTAACATATTTAAACAGCTAGGAATCATGTGATCTAAATTTATTTGTCAATATTTGTTTGTTTGCTTAGGAACCATCAATCCTTCATTAAAATTGAGACGAGTATTGTAGATGTGCTCTAGTCTTTTTGTATTTTACATAGGGTTATTAATGTAGTGAAATATAATTTTGTACCACAGAATTGCTCTTAATGGAAGAATTTTGAGACTCTGATAATACTATTATGTAGATTTGTAGCGGAAAATAAATCACTGCTTATTTAATAAAGAATATACATAATATATAAATAAATATATGGCAAGATGTAAGGTAGTTTAGGTTCAGAAGATAGCGAAAAATGATAGAGCATTTGTTTTTATAGCAATTATTTCCCCAGTGGACTAGGAAGATGGTAATTAAATTACAGAAAACCTTTAGCCAATTTTAGACAATAACTATAATTTATAATATCTTTTAATTTAACACGCACTGCAATAGTCAATTTTGAAAATTACGAACACTGAGATTATTTTATTTTTTTAAACTAAAACGTAAAGCGTATCAAATTTAATAACGTTATTATTAAGTTCTACAAGTTTTTCTCTCCTTCTCTAATGGTTTCCTCAAATAGATTCAAAGAACATATACGATGCTGTAATAATAAAAGTACTATTTCAAAATTCGCAGAACATCTCTTAGTAAATAATCACGTCCCACATGCCAATTACGAACCTAAACCCTTACATATAGAAAGAAAGGGCCTTGGATTAAATTTACTTGAGCAATTAGATATTAATAAACGAACGAATGCCTCCAATATAACTCTAATTAATAAGACAAGAAAAATGATTTAATCCCCACTAATAAGTATATTCACGAAACCTAAAGGATATAATTCCTTAAAATAATTCAATAACCAAACACATTAAATTCATTGGTTGAAATAGCATTCCCATCATTATAAAACAATTAAGAAAACACGTTATATCGGGAAAACAGCTTTCAACTGTAAATTCCTCACGGAATAAAGACTTTTTAATTATCAAAATTATTTTCAAAGTAAATCGGCTTTACCGGTAATAAATCATTATACACACTATCAAAATTAAATTTGATTGGGAATAAATACAATCATATAAGTAAGTCGTCTCAATGTGGCCCAACCACAGTTTGAAAATGGCTTTGAACTCCGAAACACCTCTAACAATAATTAACAACTAAAATACTTGCAAAACAAATTTATAACATTATTAAATTTGATTTGATTAATTTTTTTTGTTTTTAAATTAAGTGGAGTTTCACCAATTATACACAATAGCAATGAATGAATACTTATAATGTTTATTATAATCCGAATCAAAATAATTCTTTACAAAGTCTCAAAATTCTTTCATATTTAAAATATTCGCTTCATTTTTAATGAACGATTAATGCTTCCTAAGCATACGAATAAATATGTACTAAAGACGTTAGTTAATTTTTTTTTGTGATACCACACAAGGGACTGCTCTCAACCATCTGAAGCCAGTGAGACTATGGCACCCCCCATTGGGGTACGTTGTGAGGCTGAAGATATTGAGGTAAATAAGGTAAAAAAATGTATTAAAATAAAACAGTTAATGAACATATTGAAGACTTGGCTAGCTGAAAGAATCTTAGGAAATATTATTTTGTGTTTTATTTATTTGTTGTCATTTATGTTTTATTTTTATTTATAGGTACAGATGGAAATATTTTTGTCTTAAATATTTAAGTTTGTCTCATAATATGTGTTTATTTCTAATTTTGAAAGTGTCAATTCATGATGGAATTCCATTTAAATATGATTTTTTTATTACAAAACCATTGTTACTATATTCCACTTATTTAATTCAGACCGGACCGATTTCATCCCATTACGGGCATCATCAGACTAGTATATTTAAAACTAAATCTATGGTATATATATATATAGCATTTATGTCAGGAGGGAGTCCAATATTAGAAAGATACATGTACAGTATTAAGAAATAAAGAAAATGTACAATATTAGAAAGAGCAAGGGGACTCACTCTTCTTATAGATGATATATATACCATAGATTTAGTTTTAATTGTACCAGTCTGAAGATGCCCGTCATAGGGTGAAATCGGTCTGGTCTAAAATAAACAAGTGGTAGATAGTTATAAAGGTTTTCTAATAAAAATGTTCATGGATATATCTTTATTTTATGTATACACGTGTAAATACCTTAACTGTAAATTTATTACAACATTTTGAATAATAAGTACACGTTAGTCAAATGACTAAAAAGTAATTTATCGGAGTTTTTCATATTGTTTTTTTGTAAATTTGTTTAGGTTAATAAAAAAATCCTCAATTTTCGCTATTAACGCAATTAACGATTAATTTTGTACTTACAGATGACATTGAGGATGAAAGAGTCATCCAGTGGCGTGCCTGGCAGCATGGGGTTGTCAGCTTGACAGCGTAGACGAGTTCCGTCATCCTCGGGAGCTGGTGCGAAGGATAAGGAACTCACCACCATGGTTTCATTAGCCGCTTCAGTGATCTGGAAAGGAAAAATGGAATAACTTTATTTTAAAGATTTATGATTCTTTAATTAAGTTCAACACGCTTTTTCTCGTGACTTAAGGCGATTAACATTCCATGATGACATTGAGTACCTAAATTTGCCAAACTAAACAATAATGGTGAACGCATAAATCGAATCGAACGAATCGGCATACATTTTAAAATAATATAAAGTCATTATAAGTACAGAAAAAAAGCTAGCCCGTAAACCTAATCTAACCTAATCCAATATAAAAGTTTTTGAAGCCACCACCGATTATAAAATCATTACTATATTCCCCAATTGACGTCTAATCGTGTTACTTTTCTCGTTACTTTGTTTTTAAGCATGTTGTTTCATATGGTAGATACGTTTTTAGGTTTTCATGGCTAAGAGTACTGGCTTCCTCCTCATGTAGCCACTTTTTCGGACAGCATTACAGTGACCAGCATCAAGGTAGATGTGTAGAATATGGCGCAGAGTATATTTATGCATGTAGAAATGAAACCACCGAATACGGCCCTAAGAGCGCCCTAAGGTGCTAAAAAAAAGAATTGTTTATTTGAATTATATAGAAATATTGCATCGATCATAATAATTAAAGTTAATTTCTATAGCGCAGTTTTGTGAAGGTTCACCTCAAGTGCGCTTTACACTAACTAACCTAACATAATATAATTGTACAATAACAGATATACTATATTGTATATTTGTTATTATAGTATACATGTATACTCGTATGCAAATTAAAACTATGACATAAAATATTCATGAGCAGAAGACTCACTTACATGCACAATTCAGAATACTATATAACAACTTATAATAAAGTAGGGGTATAAATAATCATATGTCAATTACAAATATTAAAAGAGCAATAAAATCTAGACAAAATAACCTAATCTAATATAATTAGAAAATAACATGTATGTTACATGTATATGAATTAAAACAACAATTTAAAATATTCACCAGTTATACGTATCATCGTCAAACATGGTACAGTCTCTTAGTTTCCCAGTAGTGCGTACTATAGATAATTAATATGAAACATTTGTAAATATATCATAATATTCGTAGTAACGCAATTACTGAAAATCACGTTGTTAACCTTGATATTACAACTAAGATGGGAAAATCCTAGAATAAACTCATTATCGATCAGTACTCACCAACCTTTTGTTATATGAATAATAAAAAATCATCTTTTCAATATAAAACAACTGTAACATATTTTAATGATTTTTGAAAAAGATTGATATATATAAAGTAATATTATGAATAAAAATAAATTCAAAAGTACAATATTAGTCAATTTTCATTAAAGCATGCTGTAACAATACTAAAAATATAATCCAAGTAAAATCATGGTTTGTTACCCCTGATACCCATAATTTGTATATAAACCATAGATTAAGAATTAATTGTAGTATGAAGATAGCCGCCACAGGATGAAACCGGTGACGGTCAAAAAATAAAAGTGGAATATAGTTAGAAAGTGTTTTTTTTAATTTTATTTATTTAATCATTATACAGTCACCAAACACGGTTTGAGCCATTTCAAGCAACCAATATTGAGATTCGAAATTAAGGTTTTCACCAGTGCATTACTTAGAGTATCAACTACCACTCTGGAAATATAAATTTTATAATAATGTTAATTCTTAATTGATAAACTAAAGTTCTTAAAAACTTAAGACAAGATTTTTGTGCATAGCGCAAAGGGTAACAATTATTATTTTTATAAACAATAATTATTAATCTAAACACTCATCCAAATTGAAAAAAACCTTCCGAGCAAAGATAAATGTCGCCGGCAGGACTCGAACCCGCACCCTTCTAATGCCCGGTCAGATGCTCTACCGTTGAGCTACGTCGGCTTATCGCAAACCCGCCAAGTTAATCAATATATACTAGTGTTCCATTCAATAATTACTGTTTTTATTATATTTTCACCTGTAAACAACCAACTTTATTAGTATGAGAGAGGCTTGTAACGGCTAAATCCCTCAAATAGATGGCGTCGAGACAAATTATGTCTACATTTTATTGGTGAAAATTACTTTGACTTGTCAAATATTTATTAATTGATAAACTAAAGTTCTTAAAAACTTAAGACAAGATTTTTGCGCATAGCGCAAAGGGTAACAATTATTATTTTTATAAACAATAATTATTAATCTAAAACACTCATCCAAATTGAAAAAACCTTCCGAGCAAAGATAAATGTCATACATTTATCTTTGCTCGGAAGGTTTTTTCAATTTGGATGAGTGTTTTAGATTAATAATTATTGTTTATAAAAATAATAAATGTTAATTCTGTTTATCATTTTATTGCATTAACTAATAATTGTATTCACAGCGAAGCAACAGCGCGGAATGGAAAATTTATCAACAGAAATTATCTAATCCGGTGTTCAGTTAAATAAAGATAAATCATTTTCGGAATGGGTATCAGTTAAACGCATAATTTAATTATGAACAAACGCATACGGAGCGCGGAATTCGGTGAAATGATTTATAAAATGATGCGGGACGGCCGGAAAACGTTAATGATATTAATTGAATCTGGGCAACATAATTTCAATTACAAATATAATGATGAAGCGTTATCGTTTATTTTGATGACCCATTTAATATTTTCTTCTCTCGAATTTCATTGTTCCTTTTCTCTTCCCACTTCCTTTTCTTAATTCTACAACTGTATCTGGTATTTTCTTTGTTTAAACCTTTAACCTTAAGCGTCTCCATATCCATGCAGTAAACACTGGATAAAATCCTACTTAATTTCGGATCATCGCCTTAGAAAAGGAAGACGTAAAAATTAAAAAATCAACAAAACAAACATCGTAAAACTAACACAGAAAATAAACCAGGGACCTAAGTTATATTGGCCATTAACAGCACATTTTGACAGTTTTCATACACGCATCGTTGTCCTTTGTTTCTTACGTTGTTGTTACGAATTTATTTCTTAACGTAAACGCAAACATTGACTTTTTAGCGCGATACGGACTCCCAAAGTGTCGAAAAATGTTGTTTATGGCCGATTTAACTTGCGTCAGCTAACGTAAAATATACAGACTTGGGTCTAAGATAACGAAAAAGTAGAAACTAACTAACATAAAACTTGGCAATAATTTTACCTATTTTGTGAGAATAATAATAATAATATCTTTATTGTAATTAAATTTAACTATAACTAAATACATGTATAATATAATAATGTAAGTGTACAGTGGTTTATAAAGTAAAATAGAAAATAATATAATAACAATTATAGTTGAAGTGTCACATAACCCGCCTCACTAGGCAAGCCTGTGTTGAGGCAGTAAGAACAATAACTATATTTAAAGTTAGTTTTTAAGCTATTTACTATTAGTTGGGATGTTATTTTATAGGTAAGTAGTCCATAAACCATGTGTTTTGTCATAGAGAAAACGTCAAATTATTTTACGCTTTTGGTGTGGTTGCAAAATGTTTCTGGCCTTGTGCACCGACACTCCGACTTCCACCCGTACAGTTCCTACCAGAGCTCGTGGATGGCTTTTTAAAATTGTTAATACTGCACGAGAGTTTCAACTCCGCGGATCTCGTGGGGTCATGGCATCCCTAATTATAATAATAAATTTTTAAATAGTGAAAAAAAATTATATCAAGAACTCCGTTTTATTTTTGATAAGTTTATCAAGCTCGATTACTTAAATAAGTGGTGTTATTATACCATATTATATTACAAGGATTGATACTTAATTTATTTAATTAACTTAAAATAGAACATATGCACATTAGTTACATGTATTCTAACATGAACGTGATATATCTTAATACAAACATTTCAGCAATTTAAGCCACAGAATATAATTAAAAATTACAAAGCAAACTTTACAAATTACGACATTGAAAGGTGCACTTTACATATTTCATCACTTCCTTTTTAAATTTCAACACATGTTCCTCCTTTTTTTTATTATCGACCGGTATTTCTTGGAAGATGGTTCTATATAGTAATGAGTTTTGCAATTTTGTTTTCTTTCGAAAGGGAAGTCTTATTTCGTTTCTTATTCTTGTAGAGTTGATATGTCCGTGTTGATGTTTATAATTCTTTTCTTAAGATATCAGAATTTTCTTGGCCGTTAAACATTTTAAAGCCAAAAACTATTTAATTTAAGTGTACAATTTGCTTAAAAGACAATATATTTAATCTCTTTACATTTTTGTGTATATGACGACACGGATATCTGAAAAGTGCGCAGAAAAGAATACTTTTTTTTTACAGGCTCTGAGGGAAATTATTTAAGGCGTATATCATTTTTGATATTGCTGAATGATGAATTTACTGAATTAAGAAAACATAACAATTATATTCCATTGAATAACACGTACGCATTAATTATTGAAATTCTGGAAAATAAACAAGAGAATCTGACAGAATCATCAAAAACATTTACATGAAATTAAAAATACGATGTCCTAATCAAATAAAATACTCCAACAGTCACTCCTCAAGATAAGATAGAAGGAAGATCGCGAAGCTTCATCGTCAAACTTGTTTGTAAACAACAAACAGATGAAATCATGGTAGAAATTCAGAGGAGGGAGGGCTTAACAGCTGAGCTCATCAAAATTAATGGAAAACACGCAAAATTAAATTAATATTTGACCACTAAAAACAAACTCCTTTATAAGAAGGTCAGAGATTCCACAAAAATAAACAATTATATTTTTTTATCATTGAAGATATTAACAACTCCAAGCCGTAGCTCAGTGGATTAGATCGTAGGGTCCCGGAGAGACCGTGAGGTCCTGGGTTCGAGTCCCAGCTACTGCCATTATTTTTTTCTTTTCGGTTTCATGATTCATTCCAAGAGTTTTTAATATTATCTTCAATGATTTCAAATATATTGCAATGGGTTTATAAGCCTCATTAAATTATTGAAAAAAAAAACATTATCCTAGAATTGTGAAAAAAGTCAACTGATGTCCCATGTAAATAATAATTGGATAGATATATCCGAGACACTATCTAATGATTACAAATAAATTCGGGTTAGAATCTTGTAGTCATAAAGAGGTAGTACCCAAAATATATAGGAATTAATTGAATATGATATTAACAGTTGATAAGAAACCGAATTATGACACCATTAAAAAAAATATGGGACGGATTGAGGTAGCCGTAGTTCACTGGATTAGGGCATTGGGTCTCGGATAGACCATGAGGTCCTGGGTTCGCGTCCCAGCTACTGCAGTTATCTTTTTTTTGTATTTTCTGATTCATTTTGACAGTTGTTAACATTATCCTCAATAATTATACAATAAATTGCATAAGTAATTTTTTATAAGCTTCAGTAAGCTGATAAAAAAAAATAAAAAATGCATATTGTAAAAAAAAAACTGTAAAATTTGAGACTCAATGAGATCTCAAAAATTTTTTCATAACCTCTTTTATAGACTATCTAATTATTACTATAATATGATATGAATTGTGGATATCTTCAATTGCGAGAGGAATATAAGAACTAGATAAAGATTGTGAGTGATTTTTTATTGTTGTTACATGTTATTTTCTTATGATTTTTAATTAGTTTGTACCGTGTATGGACGTCTTCAATTACCAACTGAATAAGAACTCCGCAATAAAATATTATTCTAATTAATGCGATTTACTTGGATAATACTCGATGTGTTAATTTTTATTTTTTATTTTTCATCGCTAGTTTGGAGTTTTGCATTCACTTACTCGTTTCTCTAATCAAAGAAACTAAATATGTACTAGTAAAAATATGGAAACGAAATATCCAGTTGCATGTGTGTGTACTCATCAAATCATTTTTATTAATTGTTTTTGTGTTTAATTCATAGAAATCCATTTAATTTTTTTTTTAAACTTAAATGTAAATAAAATTTAATAATGTTTTCTTTTTTGGAAGTATTTTTAGTTTTTATTATTGTGATAGCTGTTTCGGCGTACAAGGCCATTTTAAAACTGCGGTTAATCCACATTGTGACGACTTATTAATACGATTTTATCTATTCCCCCCCCCCCCATTCTAATTTGAACGGGTGTTTTAAAATAATGATTTATTATGGGAAAAACCGACTTAGTTAGAAGATAATTAAATATCTCTATTCTGTAAGGTTTTTACATTTATAATGTGTTTACCCGTATTTAAATGATAATTTTTTCCAAATTGATTTATTTAAATGTGTTATATTGTTTTCATAATGTGAACATACTGAGGAGTAGTGAATAAATAATTTTCCTTACTTTATTAATTAATCTTATATTAGGATCATTCGTTCGTTTATTAATTTATAATTGTTCAAGTATGTTTAGTATAAGACCCTTTCTTTCTCCATATAAGGGTTTAGGCTCGTTGTCGTCATTTTTATACCGTCAAATATTTACTTTGAATCTTGTTGAGAAAGCCCTTCCCGTCTGCCCGATATAGGTAGCGTTGCAGCAGTCGGCGTGGTCGCATTTTAATTCGTATATACCATTATTATGAAGTTTAAGATATTTACTTTTTTGCTTTTTTAGGCTTTTCCTATATTATTATTGGTTCTAAAAGCTATATTTAAACCACATTTTTTAATTTAATTTGCCATTTTCACAGATAATTTGACCGCGAATTTCTAGACATGCAAATTTTTGGGTGGGAGGAAATAAAAGAAATATGCAAATAGAATTTTGTGTGAGGAAATAAAATCGTGTAAATAAGTCGTCACTTGTATCCACAAACGCAGTATGAAATTTGTTTTAAATCACATGATTGGTTAAATGCAGAAGTTTTAAGGATAGTTTATATCAAAGGTGAAGTCAACTGGTGGCTATCTTGGTTATTCCTGAATCTCTTAACCTATCTTCCCACTCAACGTAATTTACGATTTTTTTATAATATGCGATGCAATTTCGGGTTGCCTTACTGAATTAACTGAATAAATATTAATAATTTTGCATATTTTTGAGTTCGTTCCTCCGAAAAACCACCCGAATGCTTTAATTGCAAAAGCACCGGAATTTCAATTAGACGCTTGTGAATTCACCGGTCCGCTTCGACCATTATTACTGGACTAATGGAAAGATCTCAAAATAATGTGGGTGCAATTATGCACCCAGTGCAGTTCTGCTCCCAGTTCAGCGGTGCAACGGTGCACCTTGCACTGCACATAGGTCTTCCTGCACTTCTGTTCCTCTCAGTCATTCTCTCTATGTGCTGAAATGTTCGATTTCGTTTAAAGTGCTTAAATCATCTAGAACGAAATTGAATTAGATTATTGGGAAAGATTTGGAAAGAGGAATCAAGCGATAGCTTTTGAAATGTGGCTTGTAAAGGGTAGGTGATTCAGTGACTATTTTCGAATGTAAAAATAAAACAGAAATAAATAAATTAATTACAAATTACTTTCAAATCACGGCTTTATTAATAAATATATATATTGAAATTTTAGAAATCAGAAAAAGCGTTAATAATGAATTAAAAATAATGAATACTTATATATATATATATATATCAACATGTTTCGAAAGCGGTGCTTTTTTCATCGGTAATATATATAAAACTAAAGTATAATAATGTCAAGTATAGACAAATGATAAATAAAGAACACAAAAATGTCAAGGAATAGGCAAATTACATACATATACAAATATTGATTAAAGTAGGTAAGTAATTAATCAAAAATGTCAAGGAATAGGCAAATTACATACATATACAAATATTGATTAAAGTAGGTAAGTAATTAATCAAAAATGTCAAGGAATAGGCAAATTACATACATATACAAATATTGATTAAAGTAGGTAAGTAATTAATCAAAAATGTCAAGGAATAGGCAAATTACATACATATACAAATATTGATTAAAGTAGGTAAGTAATTAATCAAAAATGTATTTTTTAAATAATTTCATCAGATAGCTAAAAAAAAATTAATTATTAATTATTTTTAATTCATTATTAACGCTTTGTCTGATTTCTAAAATTTCAAATTTGTCTAATTGTAAAACGGTTGTATTCGTACGTAAAATTTTTAAACCTTTATTTATATCAAACTAATGATTGGTTTCTAAAATATGATTAACAAAAATTCAGAATAGTTGTTATTATTTAAACACCTTAGGTGTTCCTTAACTCTTATACTGAAATTTATAGAAGTATTTCCTATGTAAAAACAGTTGTTTCGTTACAAAATAATTTATATACTCCCGATTTATTAAAAATATTATCTTTATCTTTGATATTTGAAATATATTTTTTTAAATTTATTATTAGTATAAAAGCTGGTTGGACAGTATTTGAGATGTTTTTAATTATTAAAGTTGAGGTATTATTATTCAAAAACAACATTTTCCTCCACTGTTTACTAATATCGGTTACATGTATATATTAAGAAAGTGGTGAACACAAAGTAATTTTTAAATCATTTGTTAATAACTACCTGATGCGTACCCGGCCTTGCTCGGGATTTTTTACTTGTCATTAGGGTGCCATAATTAATTTGAAATCGAAAGTAACTATGTCCAAATAAAGAAACATTCATTAATATTTTATTTCATTCCAAACGTTTATTTTTTTCAAAATATATCCAAATCATAAAGTTCTTGAGTAGGTACCTACTGGTGTTTTCCATTTTGAAAATATTCTACACAAAAAATCTTCTTCTTTTGAGTATGCAATCTGTGGCTAACCAGAGTGTTATATCTATGGGCTAACCTAAATAAAACATGGAGGGTTCAATGTTTTTCTTACGTTATAGCAACAGTTTCACATATTGGATTTCATTCAAACTACTTTCTAAACCTTCCCGGCACTAGTACAAACAAAATGTTCTATTTTCAGTTAAACCGGTCCAGTGATTTTCGAGAACATCGATTGACAAACAAACTTTCATTGATTTATTTATATATATTGTTACATAACGCAAATACCCTATAAATACTAGCCACTCGTTAGGTTAGCACCCCTAGCGACAAAAGGAGACATCACTCTCACGCGGCCCCCGGTTCCGCCCGCACGCTCTCAACGCGACACTCTCTCTGTGGACTCGGCCTTGTCAACATCCTCCCCGAAGTGCACCATCCACCATGGACCTGGCAATGGATTATTACCCGGACACACGACCGACGACCGCCATTCCCAACCGTGAGCTGTATCTTGGTTATCCCCATTTCATTGTGTTGTAATTCTATTTCAAGTCACATTTAACAATGCCGTTCGTAGAGTATTTCAGAGAGAACTTGCCCGTAATATTATTTGTAATATGTAGGTTAGCCTGTTCCCCTTGTGTAATCTTACTATGTCTGTGCCCTTTTTACCGAGTAAACCACTGATTTCTGAAAGCATCTGAGTGTTTTAATTGATAAAGTCTCGAGTCACAATCCCCAATTATAAGACTGCCTGTCGATTCACGATCCTGAAGAAGAGCTCCGAGGCCTGCCGATGATGAGCTAGTCGTAGGTCCCGAGTTCCCTGGAAGAAAACCTCTCTCAGGGTAAAAACACACACACACACACACACACACACACTGTCTCCCGCAAATTCACCTTCCCAACCTTCCTCCACACCTTCTCCCGCGTTCCCGCATTCCCCGCACAAATAGATATCATTACAATATATAGATAATGCCACAAAGTGAATACCAATCTTTTGAAGAAATTATAAAAAAACAGATATACGTCAATAACTACGTTAAATAACATGTTTTGAATTTACAAGCTACTAACAGTACAGTAATCTATAATTCACATAATTTTTTCTATCATTATTGGAACACTAGTGCAACAGCGAAAAATTGGGTCGACAGGGTCAAATACCCCTTTGCAGTTGATTTCGGCTGCTGTGATCGATCGATCTTTGAATTGATTTGCCAAAGGACATGTAAAGGGAATGAATTTTTAACATTAGTTACACCCCCCTCCCCTAATCCAAAAGTTTATTTTTTTATCATTCAAGATAATATTAAAAAATTTCAAACGAAAATATGAAATATGGATAATATTTATTTTAATTAAATTGTTAATAATGACAGAAAAAATACAGATTTACTATCAAGCTTCATAATTCGTGAAATGTACGTAATTAATAAATTCCCGCTAATCTTACATCTCCAGTCAAAGTTTGGAATTTAATCATCGCTTTGATTAAATATTTTAGTTTATCTTATAATGATAATATGGTTTAAAAGAGATTTTAAAATTCAAATTTACCATTTGATGATATTTATAAAATGAAAAAAAATTTCATTATGAAATTAAATAAACCGTAAAAAATTTACCGATGTACGTAAATACACGTATCTTCCGACATTTATCTATTTTCACTACCATTGAATATTTGAATAGATTTTACGATATCTCATTTAAATTTTCTTAAGAAATGACCGGTCACATCAACACAAAACATTTAACGTGTTTAATTTTTAATTACAGTAGGTTAAGTAAGATTAAGAAAAGGACGCTTAGATGGTTTGGGCGTGAATATATGACGCGAATTTGAATAGAAGAAGAAGCAAGGGACCTCCGAGGAAGCCATTGCACGATCAACTGAATCAAATACTTGAGTCCGGCCATGTCAGAAGTCGGAATAACAGAAGATAATGTATGAGACGATGTATGAATATGAATGAAGTAAGAAATGTATGCCAAGATCGAGTTATTTAGCGATCTCTCTTCTCTGCCCATCCCTGCAGTGAAACGGCGTGATGGTTAGTTAGTTAGTTAGGTTTATTGTGTTCATGTTTAATTTGTAGAACTACATTTTAATTAATTATGAAAAATTATTTTTGTAGTATAAACAAATAAATTTAATATATTTATCAAATTGTAATGGTTTGTTCTACTCATCGCGTTCATTTTGAACATTAATAAGAGCATCGATGAACGTTCTTATTAATAAAAGAAGAAGACGATCGGCTAACTGCAGAGATCTATAGGAGGCAAACTTCAGCCTTCGCCCGACAGCACCACAGCACAGGCTGTTCCACAGTACAACAACCATTTGGAGGCAACCGTGGATATTTAAAGAAGACCTTTAAAACAGTTTGTAGTATTTCGGTTATAATTTGGTTGCTTATTTTAAGGGCGAGGAATGTTGGAGAGGAATTATTTATTATTTAGAAATATTGATAGTATTATTAAGCAATATGATAAACATAATGTTTTTAAATAGAACAATATTTTATAATAATCAATTTATTTTTTATAACTTATTGAAGTTTGTAAACCTCATTGTAATATTTAATCATTGAAGAAGATACTATTAACACATCCCAAAATGAACCACGAAACCGAAAAAACAACAGAAATTAAAAAGATTTCAGTCGCATTTGGGACTCGAACCCAGGACCTCTACCTATCCGGGGTAACCGCCAAACTAAGCTAATGAGACCAGTACAATTTACGCCATTTACACCATTTACTTCAGGTTCAAGACTTGTTAATATTATCCTCCATTTTTATAAATCCCATATTATTGGCTGCTATCCTTATGATGATTGCAAAGTTTCATCCCGAACTCAATTGCAATCGGAACAGAGTCTCGGATATACCTACCCGATTTTATTTATATGGGACATCTATTGACTTATTTTACAAGTCTGGAAAGAAATATTCAATTTATTTTTTATAACTTATTGAAGTTTGTAAACCCCATTGTAATATTTAATCAGTTGGTTTAATTAGTTGGTTAACCGGTTACCCCGGATAGGTAGAGGTCCTGGGTTCGAGTCCCAGATGCGACTCAAATCTTTTTAATTTCTGTTGTTTTTTCGGTTTCGTGGTTCAATTGGGATGTGTTAATATTATCTTCTTCAATGATTAAATATTACAATGAGGTTTACAAACTTCAATAAGTTATAAAAAATAAATTGAATATAAAAAATCTTTAAATTTAATGAAGACTACGAATTAAACACAATAAATAATGAAAAGTTCTTATTTTTGGTAAAAATGCTTTATACGGCTAGGCGGAAGTTAAAAATAACAAGGGTTTCCAGAAACAATCAGTAAATACTAACATTATTATGAAGGTTCTCGCCACTACTATAGTTTCAGCTGACAAGGAAACGGTGAGTCTTTTATGACGGCCAAAGTTTATAGCGCCTGGTTATCGCCAAACTGAGGCTTTCGTGAGAAAGTACTTCAGCTTATTTTTACAGGCTTCAGATAAGGCTGATGTAAAATAAAAATACTACAAAAAGCAACCGTTTCACACACATATCGAAAATTTTGATAATTCGCAGATAATCCATGCATTTTATTATTTCGATTTTTTGGAAATCTGATTGTCTAAAAATCACTAAATTGGGTGGCGGTTATGAGTATCGCCACTCCGGAAATCATTCATTGCTTAACAAACACCTCTGTCGTAGGTCACCCCAAGCGATTCGCTATGTTTGGCTACTTGGTAGGGGTGCCTGGGTTCATTGGTTGAGGTTTTTTCAGGTCTAGGGCGGCGCATGTGATTCCAGATCGGAAATGCCGGTTTAGAGACACCCATTGACCTCTATAGCCGGACTATCTTCACCCTTCGCTTTGAACCGTAGTGGGAGGGATGGATTCATACATCCGTCATTCCTTGTCACACTGACCTCCCAGATTCTTACCTTTCATACCCCTTCCCTTACTTAAAAATACTTTCAACACAGCATCCCCAAATTCCTGTGTGAAGTTAATGTAAAAATAAAAGTAAACATTTAAAAATATTTTGTAAAACATAAGTAGGACGGTCAGAAAAAGGTCTTATTTCTGATTTTGTTTTTATAAATTAATGCAAAGCCTTTGTAAATTTTAGAAATATATACTAAAAAAACTTCCACATCAAAACATTATGTGTATTATAATTATTTCTATTTAATTAATAATCACTCTCCGCCTTAACGACATAAACTTGGTGATTTGATTATTACGTATGAATTGGTACTTACGTTTAAGTAACTAAAGCTTTAGGTACTCATATTGTCACACACATGGCACGTGTGGTGAACTAAAATGATTAGTAGAAAAATTTAAAAAAAAATTGCAAGGCGAGATTTTAAGTGTGTAGGAATCATGTTGTCGTTAATAATGTGTAATACATACACTCGTAGATTATTACTGTATACGTGAACAAACAGAGAAAATAAACAAGTCGAAAAATAACTAGAAAAACACGTTTAAAGCAGACAATGAAACAAGAATCCAAGGCTTTGGAGTTTATTCGAAAACAGGAAGGTTACTTAAAACCTTGTTGATTCTTGCTATCAACCCACACGTTTCACAAGTATACACGAGCATACTGGGGATACTAATTGAGTTTCGCTGGAAAAGGCAATCCAACAAAACAAAAATACTTGCGTTCATAGCATGAAAATTGCGTATTTATTTTGCCAGATGGTACTGCTCGGAATAAATTCACAATTTAAATGCTGTTGCTCAGAAGGTAGAGGTCAGATGTTCATTTTTTAAGAATATAAGTTATGTATGATCATTTTTATAGTAAACTACTGATGTGTATCCGGCCTTGCGCGGGATTATTATTTATTTTTAATAATCATATGAAGTTGTGAATTCTTGCTTGTCGTTTGGGTACCATCATTGATTTGACATCGAAAGTAACTATCTCTGAACAAAGAAATTGATTTGAATTTTTTATTTCATTCCAAACGTACATTTTTTTCAAACTTCGTGTTTTCCATTTTGAAAATATTCTACCCAAACAAACCTTATTCTTTTAAATATGTCATCCGTGGCTAACCAGAGTGATATTCATGGGCTAACCTCAATACAACATGGCGGGTTCAACGTTATTCAGACTAATTTTAAAGCGTTATAGCAATCGTTTTATATATTGGATTTCATTCAAACTACTCTCTAAACCTGTAATACGGTAAGTTTAGATAAAATTGAGGACACACAGACAAAAAACGCTATTTTTTATATACAGAAATTGAAGCTTATAAACCTCATTTTAGTATATTTTCAATCATCGAAGTTAATATTAACATTTCTCAAAATGAAACATGAAATTAAAAAGACACAGAAAAGAAAGGATCCCGGATAGACCATACGGTCCTGAGTTCGTTTCTCAGCTGTTACCCTTTTTTTCTGTGTCTTTTCGGTTACACGTTTCATTTTGAGAGTCGTTAATATCATCTTCAATGATTAAAAATATATTTAAGTTAGCGTGCCACAACAGAAAATTGACAGCACCTATAACCGTAAATATTCTACCCAAACAAATCTTCTTCTTTTGAATATGTAATCCGTGGCTATACAAAGTAGTATATCTATGGGCTAACCTCGATACAACATGGCCGGTTCCATATTTTCATACTAATTTCAAAACGTAATAGCAACAGTTTTACATATTGGATTTCATTCAAACAGGCCTCTAAATCTTCCCGGCAGTAATAAGAATAAACTGAGCTATTTTTAGCGAAACCGTTCTAGTAATTTTCGAGAAAAACGATGATAGACAGACAAACATAGGGAATATTTAGAAGGTTCATATAAATAACAGACCTGTGTTGTGGCTTAACACTGTTTAAAGACGATCTTAAGTCTAATATCTTCTCAATTGTTGGATGTCTAAATAGCCTGCCAGATTTAAATTGTTTATTTCTACGTCTTTTAATTTGCGTTACTGTTAACCCAGTTCAATAAGACATTTTTAAAGCTCTATCATCTGTTTGTGGTCGCTTTTTAATACTAATGATAATAAATTTAATATAATAAACAAGAGTAACTTCGATTTTTTTTTCTATATAAAACAAAAAAAAATACCACATAGGCAAGGTCACTGCGTGGGTATATCTGGGGCGTTATTCCCGTTTTTTTTAAGGAAGATTCCTTAATTTTTTTCCTAAGGGTTATAGCCTTCTTACTTAACTGCAGTTCCGATTCTCTCGGATGGCAGCTGTCAGCTGAATTCAGCGAGCGACATTCATCAAAAATGACATTATTTGCGACGTTTTAACAAGAGAAAAACTTAATATTTGCTATGTTTTAACAGGAGAAAAACTAAATATTAATTAAGTATTTTACCAATTACGTTATTATTTACTTTAAACATAATTAGATAATAAACATTATTAAACATCATATATAAGTTGAAATTTTTTGACAATTCACGCTAAGCGCGGCATTGAGTCGGTACGACCGACCGAGTCCAATGAATTCGATTCCGAAGGCGGTGGACTCACTCCGAGTTCGCAAATCCGGATTCACTCATTTCGAACTCATACTCGAGGAATAACAAAGGTTTTGGATTGGAGTCAGAAACGAAAGGTGTCCCTATTCATTAGTATAATATGAACGACTTTTGATTCCGGAACGGAGGACCTATGCTGACCGAAAGGAACGAAGGCAGAGTCCGAGGAATCGAGGCCATGGAACTGGAACTCGGAATTGGAACCGAGTTTTTAAAATAAGTCGAATGACCCATCTCTTCGGCCGGCACAAATTCAAATGTCACTTTTAGAACCAAAGACAAAAAAAAACATAACTATTTGATGAGGTAGGTGCCTTTTTCATAAAACGTGATTCTTCGTTAGAAGGCTTATTTATTACATTTAAAAATAAAATAAAAATGTATTAAAATGAAATGTAATATAGTGTAATTGTTTTTAAAAGTTTTAGTTCAAAATGTCAATTGAAGATATTTCATCAATTTGTGTTTTCAAATAATCTGTTTAGGATCTTTTTACTATTTCTCGCCGGAATTCCGCAGTTAATCAAGAAGTCTTTAACCCTAAGGAAAAACGTAAGGAATCTTCTTTAAAAAGAACGCGAATAGCGCCCCTGGTTTCAGTTATTGGCAGTATATTTGGATGTTGAAGGTAAGTTAAATAGAAATTATAAGTTAAATAAGAAAAATGAAAATTACAAAAAATAAGAAAAGGCAACGGGAGAAATATACAATTATAGCGGGAAAAGGTTGATATCTTTAGTTTTGATTTATTTTTTACAACATTTTTGTATGTGTTTAAAGACGATATGTTTGGACACTTACATTCTGTAGATAGTAAATTTTACATTTTAGGCGCAATAAAAAAAGCATGTCCTTGTATAAGCCTAGTTTTATACAAAGGTAGTTCAAGTACGTTATTTATTCTGTTTAAACCACTGTTTTCAATATATAAATATCTATATGTTTTAGAAGCAAAGGATAAGTAATGTGCAAAAAAAAAACTTTTTATTTCCTGAATTTTCTGAAACACGATTATATATATTAAAAAAGTTCCATAAAGTGTAAATACATTAAATATGCAAATAATATTATAAATAAAATAAAATAAAAAAGTAAGGAAGAGGGTCGCAGATAAAGAGAAATAATAAATGAACAATTAAAATACATAAGAATACGTCGATGAAAGTCTTAGTTATCTTACCACGTTAAGTGAACACAGTTGACGAAGTTTTATTTTTTATTTTTTATAAATTATAATGATATACACATTAAACTTACTTTAAATCAATAATGTTCCTCATTTTGTTAAGATATAGAAGATAGAAGATAGAAGATAGAAGATAGAAGACAGAAGACAGAAGACAGAAGACAGAAGACAGAAGACAGAAGACAGAAGACAGAAGACAGAAGACAGAAGACAGAAGACAGAAGACAGAAGACAGAAGACAGAAGACAGAAGACAGAAGACAGAAGACAGAAGACAGAAGACAGAAGACAGAAGACAGAAGATAGAAGACAGAAGATAGAAGATAGAAGATAGAAGATAGAAGATAGAAGATAGAAGATAGAAGATAGAAGATAGAAGATAGAAGATAGAAGATAGAAGATAGAAGATAGAAGATAGAAGATAGAAGATAGAAGATAGAAGATAGAAGATAGAAGATAGAAGATAGAAGATAGAAGATAGAAGATAGAAGATAGAAGATAGAAGATAGAAGATAGAAGATAGAAGATAGAAGATAGATGATACAAGATAGAAGATTAGGCGTTAGTTCGTTAATGAATGTGTTTTCTTCTATATGGCGTAGGGACATGCTAGTTTATATAAATAGAGAAATAAACATGTTAAATTAATGAATTCTATACGAATTTTCATTTTCTGAAAAACAATTATTATTTAGCGAGATACGAATATAAATCATTTAAATCCATTTTTGGAGATAGATTACACATTTTTGACGTTTAACAACTTTTTAACAATGTTCGTCATTTCTGTATACCTTTTAATGATTCGTATATACTTACTAATTAATGAAAAATGAAGCTTACAATTTAAAATCGTATAATGTGATGACGGTGTGTTTTTTAAATATCGATTTATTAAGCAAATTAAAAGCAATAAAGTTAATTCACATTCCCGATGATTTTCCGTTTCTCCCATCGCATCGCCCCCGTCGGGCCGGAATAATGTGGAACACAAATAGCGGGTTATGAAGCTGCCACGCAGTATTTTTCCGACAACAATTTTCCATTTCATGGTCCAACGGAAATATAATCACCTTATTTCCAATACGATTTCTGCGAAAATGTGAATTTTACGGCTCGAATATTTTTTACAGTCCGGGGGGAGATCCAACACAAATTTCTATCAGTGAATTATAATGAGCCTCGGAACTGGAAATATTTTCTATGATTTCTAGGTTATTTCGGGATATTCCCAGTTGTGGTATTACCCTGGATGTTTTACATATAGATCGATTACAATATTATAAAGCTTTCATCCTTCGTACGCATAACTCATGTTGTACGGTCACCCTTGTTTTGATATTTACCAATAAAATGTTAAATGCTGCCACTAATAAAAAAAGATTAATTCTTACAAAGACTCCTTTTTTTAATTAATTTTGTTTGAATGCACTTCAAAATATGTACTTGATGGAAATAATTTCCCTCACGGCCTATATCGTCTTTGGGGATGCTGTGTCGAGGGTAATATGATGTAGAATCATCTCCTTTCGTAACGTACCACTAATTTCAGAAAACCATTTGGACCTATTAGCCGTCTTGGTTATACCATTAAAACATTTTAAACGATCACAGCGCCCTCATTTTTTGTCTACTATTAAATGTCTGACTTTATATTCGATTATTTACAAAATTGAAATAAAAATAATAATTTTACTTATTCAGCGAGAGTTTTTAAATTTGGAAAAGTGTATTCTTCACCGTAATAATGAAGGAAAAAGATGATAATTTTCAAGTACTTGAAATTAGAATATCCTTATATATTAATTTTACCATGTTGAACAACCAAGTAGATTTATCTTCTAGTGCCATTCTAAATATTTTCAAGGAGGAAAAAACCCTAATTAATAAACCTACATATTTTTGGATATCCGTCATTATTCTGTATCTTATGTTAGTTTTAATTTTGTCCTGAAGAAGGAACGGTCCTTACGAAACCGGTCGATCAATATAATACATTGAAGTGTTTTAAAACGAATGTATGTATATATTTTATAATTATACATACATTTAAGGAGGAAGAAAGAGAAATTGCTAGTGGGTGGAAATCACTGCAAAGTGGTGGAAAAACATTAGCAAAAATACAATACAACTCGGTACAAAATCTACGTAATCTAGCATATTGAAAAAAAAAATAACACAATCATAAAATTTACCGTCCCTGAACTATACTCAATTGAAATTCTGATGCAAAATACGGCAGTAATTTCGTTGATGGGAATTGAGAACGTTAATTCGCTACATTTATTGAACTTTACGAGCCGCCATTGCTGAAGTTGGGCCACTCTACCGACTACCGACAAAGGGACTCGTCACAAATCAAATAAAGCATAATTTATTAGAGCACACCCGATAGTACTCGGTATTGCGTGTGCTCTATAACTTATGGGTCATTCCGCTGAGAGGTCCGTTGAATATACTTCTGATACATGAGAAAAGGTTATAAGTATTTTTCAAAGTCAAACAAGGGTTTCCTCAAATTTTTCTATGCAGCATATGGAAATTTATTAATTTAAATAATCGCGGTTAACAACTGATTCTAAATATTTAGGAATCACGTTTGATGCGCACTTATAAACATATTCTTTTAATGTGCGGAAACAAGGACACTGAGAGCCAGCGAAAGGAAGCGGATAGACGCTTTCGAAATATGGTGCTGAAGAAAAATGCTTAGGATTCCATGGAAAGCCAGACGCACACATATATCAATTCTGGAAGGGCTTGACATCTACAATAGGCTATCAACTGTCTGCCTACACCGTATCCTCAGATTCTTTGGACATGCCTGAACTCAAACATGGAGAAGCAGTCAGACCGTGGTCACTAGTAAATTGAAAGGCAGGAGAAGTAGAGGAAGGTCACCGATGCGATGGAGAAACCAAATTCTGCAATTGTCCGGAACGTCGGTGTCCTTGACTCTGCACGCAGCGCAGGATCTCGAGGAGTGGAGGAGCCTTGTACACGAGGGAGTTTTGAGTGGGAGTAACGACCCCCAGCAATGAGGAAGCGACTGAAGAAGAAGACGCAAATAACATTCATTTACATTAATTCATAACATTCATTTAGAAACGATATTATTGATTTAAGTTTTTAATCCACTGGATAGATGGTGCAAACCAACAAACATATATATAATTTATTACTTATAACGATTATAAGAAAAATTAACGGGGAGAGGTACGTCGGAGAGTTATTATTTATTAATTCAAAATAATGATAGTATTATTACGCAATACTATAAACATAATGTTTTTAAATAAAAAATATTTATTACATATTTTATTAATTTACATCGGCATTAGCATTTATCAAAATCTAATCAGAAATATTACTTTTTTCTGACCGTTCCATTGTTTGTTTTTCAAAATATTTAAAATACGAATATGATTTTTAAAGTGGAGAAAAGTATGTTTAATCATTTATTGTTGCGTTTTTGTAAATAAACGTAACCAAAGATTTGTAATCCGCATTACAAAAAAAAAAACAGAAAAAGTTCTGACCGAAAGCCTATGTAATTTTATAAAATATTTATATAGTATTTTTCTATTTAAAAATATTATTTTTATCGTATTGCGTAATAATACTATCATTATTTTGAATTAATAAATAATAACTCTCCGACATCCCTCTCCCCCTTAATATAAAAAAAACTAAGATAAGAATATAAAGATATGCAGCAGAGCTTTAAGAATGCTGGGATTTGTGATAAGCAACTCCAGGCATTTTCCGTTTATTAAACTATAGTTTAATGCGTAGAATTCTGAAAAAGCGGCTCAATAATATGGGGTGCATTTAAAAAAAAATTATGTTCATCAAATTCAATAACGTTATTATTAAGTTCTGCAAGTATTTCAGTTTTTATTATTGTGACAGCTGTTTCGGCGTTCAAGGCCATATTAAAACTGTGGTTAATCCACATTTCGATGACTCGTTTATATGGTTTTATTTTCTCCCACCCAATTCTAATTTAAACACGAAAGAAAATATTTTTTATCGGTAAAAACAATTTAGTTAGAAAATAATTCAAATGGCGTTAAACACCGAAACAGCTGTCACAATAATGAAAACTTAAAGGCTTGGAGAACTTAATTATAATGTTATTAAATAATTTACAATAAATTAAAAAAAATAAATTAAACTGAGTCCTACGAATTAAACCCAAAAACAATTAAAACGGGGTCCCGTGGAATTTACGTACTTTCTAAAATACTAGAGAAGGTGCAAAAAAAGTTTTTGAGATATTGATATCTTATATTCTTTGGCACTATCCCTGGTTATACCCCTCAGTCTTCCTATCTGGTATGTTGTGTATTAATAGCCCCACCGACAGAAGGAAAACTGCCTAGCTGATTACAGCACCTAACCTTCTGAACGGCTGTATCTGAATTCCGGATATACTAATTAACTATCTAACGATCACGCCGTTTCCTCACAGGCGTAAGCAGAGAGGACGGACTGACGAACAGCTTGAACTTGGCATACACTTCTTGCTTCATTCACATTCATACATCGTCTCATATATTCTATTCTGTTATTCCGACTTCTGATATGTTCCGACTCAAGTATTTGATTCACTTAATAGTGCTACGTCTTCCTCGGGCGTCCCCGGCTTTTTCTTCCATTCACATTCGCGTCATATATTCTCCATGCACTACTTTCTTCATGCATTCAGTCTATATTCCCAAACCATATAAGCGTCCCTTTCTTAATATTGCTAATTACGCTTTCATCAGCCTTTCTTAAGAATAAAGTAAATAAAATAAAGATAGGAATCCCGACATTTTGCACACGATCATAGATGGTTTTACCACACATTTGCATCAAAAATCTCATTTCTAAACTATTCAGTCTACTTTCATCATTCCTCTGCCTATTTTATGACGAACTATTCATCATTCACAACTGTATTTCACACAGTTTACTTACTTTCTCTTTCAAACATCACGACTTAAGTTTTACTTATATTCATCATTAGCTCATTCTTCATACACGGGCCACATGCTTTCAGATTACTCATTTTCGCGCCCAAGCCCACCTCTTTCATTTCTTGCATACAATTATCCATGAATAGATTAAATAACCAATGTGACATTACGCAGTCTTGCTTATCATCTTTCATACTTCGGATATAAAACAAGAAATTGAATTTTATGTTCCTGGCAATTTCACAAGAGCGCGCAAGAACAGGACGTTTGTTGATCTCAGATACAGAACTAACCTACCATTGGTAATGCCGTTCAGGAAAATACTTTTACTATAACATAACTTGTCCCCAGATATTGATATATTTCAATTGAATGTTGTAGTATTTAAAAATAAGTTTAAGTAGATGCGTGTTGAATCAAAATTAAAAAAATAAATAAAAAAGCTTGCATCGGCCGGGAATCGAACCCGGGCCGCCCGCGTGGCAGGCGAGCATTCTACCACTGAACCACCGATGCTTGTTGGGCAGTGTCAACTAATAAAATCAGGTTACTCTGAGATTGCCTTTTTGTCGCGATACGTACGAAAATTACCGGTTTTTTGTTTGTAAGTGGAAATGTTCTCACAAACAAAGGCCCTTCAAATAATTGGACAATTTTTCTTACATTTTTTTAGTTCTATATTCTATTGCCCAAGGTTTCAATAATCATTTTTTTTTCTTATTTAATAATGTAAAAAAAAACCATGCTGGATGCCGTCTTATTTTTGAAAATAAAAGGGTGTTTCGAAGCTCTACAGCGCACGATAGAAATAATGCTATGAATAGTGCGGACTAAAAAATTTATTTTCATTTCATAACGTCAGAGTTCACTGCTTCATGGGTTTTGTCTTGCTTCCGGAAAAAAAATGGTTAAGATGGTTTAATGGATGTTAAGATTTAAAAAATATTCTTAAGATATTAATATATATTAAGATAACAGATATTAAGATAATATATTTTAAGATATCACATATTAAGATAATATATATTAAGGTATTAATATAATCTACATAAAGATACCGATGAAAAAAAAATTATCGTTAAGATATTAATCGACATTAAGATAACATAATAATTAGGATATGGTTCAAATTTTCAAATATTAACAGATAGTTTTATTATTTCTCCAAAATTAGTAAAATCGCTCTATTTATTAAATTACTACATAATAGTTTTAAGCAAAGCAATTGTTATTAGTTTGATAGTTTCATTGTTTATTAACGATTTTCATATACTTATATATATATAACTAACTAACCACCACGCCCTTTTTCCGCAGGAGCAAGCAGAGAGGACGGACCGCCAAACAACTCGATCTTGGTATACACTTCTTGCTTCATTCACATAATATATCCAATCGATCTAATTAAACAGATCGCTATCAACATCAAAAGTACCAGATGTGAACAAAGTTATTTAGACAAGTGTTATACCGCTTCTTTTTTAAACAGCGAGAATGCTACTATTTGTGCTACTGCAATTTGTAGAACTCTACATTATTTCGTTTGATTAAATATTTAATAAATTCGTCGTCCAAAACACAAACAGGCGAATCTCATATTTAGTAACTTTCCAGTAGAGCCAAAATACCGTTTTTTGCCGGATTATTGTCCATTGTATTAAATGTTTCATTAAATGTAATAGAGTGAATAAGAATTCCAAAAAAAAAAAAGTTTTTGGGTGTCCTGGAAATTTGCTTAATACTCGTATGAGATACGCCTGTTTGTATTATGGGCGACGAACGTAAGCATGAACGTGTATATCGTAGATATATTTTCAAAAAAACGTTATGCGAAAATTTGACGTATTGAGTTAAAAATGCAATATAATGAAACTCCTTACATTCTATAAACTGGAAAAACAAACAAAGTTGTGGCAAATTAAAAAATGACTGTAATCTCTCCTCTATCTATATGATTGTCTATGGTACCGAACCGTTACCGGTCGCGTTTACAACCGCTCAATTAAAATGTCAACGAAATGTGCCTGCCGCGTAGTAATAAACGAATTATTAACATTCGTACAAAATAAAGTGGATGTTTTAGACGAAGTGAGCATTGTACAAATATGCTCCACAAGTTTCCAAGAGGACGAAATTGAAAGTGCCAAATGCTCTTTATTAGAAGCCGTCCCAGGCCGTCGCGTCACAAGAAAGGGAGACGGAAAGATAACAAAAACATTACAAGATATCATAAAGATCACGAAAGAAACAGATCCAGACCAACTTCCAACGTTTGTGGCCCGAGATCTCAATAAGTTGCCACCAGTTACATTTGACCACATCGACGTAACAAGATTTCTTAAAGACTTGATATTGTTGAAAACCGAAATGGCCGGAAAGGCAACAATATTGGAAATAAACGCTTTAAAGCAGGAACTCAGTCAAATAAAAGAAACTGTCAGTCAATTCACGCAAGAGCGCTTAAATAGTAATCCACCACCGAAAAATGTGAGTTCTTCCATAAATTCATTTAACATTAACGAAAACAATGCAAGTCACGAAAATATGCAAAATAAGCCGTGGCGTACAACCACTCGCGGAGGCTCATCAAAACAAAATGCCCCTCCCCCCGCCGCTCCTCCCGAACCAACAAATACAGCTCGTGAACAGTTCCGAAATAAAACGAAGAATGCCGAAACTGCGCGATCCTCGCAACTGTCATATTTAAATAATAATTATTACGATAGCGAGCATCGAAATACATAAGATTTTACGGTTGTTATAAATAAACATCGCAAGAAGCGACTTTTAAACAATCGCGGTACAGGAACTAATGTAGGAAATTTAAAAATAGCAAACCTTTCAACAGGGCTATATGTCTCTCGTTTCGCAATTGAAACGAGCACAGAAGATGTCAAGTTATTTTGCGAAAATAAGAGTTTAAAGACAAATAATATTGAAATCCTAAAACCTTTTAAAGAAACCCCATTCAGGACATTTAAGATGATGATCCAGAAAAGCGACATTAAAACTGTAATGAATCACGATTTCTGGCCGCAAGGCATCGTGTTCAGAAGATTCAGAGAAGCTGTCGAGCGAATTACGAAAGAAACAAAACAAAATGAATAAACTAAACATTACTTCGATCAATTTCCGATCAGTAAAAAGAGTAGAAAAATTTATTTTTGATCTGTGTTCTACGAACGATATTATTTTATTACAAGAGACGTGGCTTTTACCAACTGATTTAGATTTTCTCAACGAAATTCACCCTGAATTCACGAGCTATGGGAGTTCAGCGGTAGACATCTCTAGCGGTCCATTGAGAGGACGACCATATGGCGGACTATCTATACTATGGAAGAAATCATTCAAGGCAGTGACGATCGATTGTGAAACTCCCAGAATAATAGCGATTGATATCACACTAAATACTGGAACATTACTTGTCATGTGTGTATACATGCCTGTGGACAACACTGATAATTTACCAGAATATTTATCCTGTCTATCGAAATTGCACACGATAATCGAGGAAAGAGACAACCCTAATTGTATAATTCTGGGAGACTTTAATGCCAATATGAATTCGCCTTTTGGGCGTGAACTTAAATCATTCTGCTCAGAATATAACCTACAAATTGCAGATGTTGACATACCCCCGCCTGACTCGTACACATATGTAAGCGATGCACATAATACAACTAAGTGGCTCGACCATTGTCTCGTAACTCAGGCAGTACGCAATACAATTGAAGATATGCATATTGACTACAATTCCGACTGGTCTGATCATAGACCGATGCACACTACTCTAGGAACTATTGGGCTACCTACATATACTTCTAGTTGTACAATAGTGGAGGATCCATGCCGATGGCGGCCCAAAAGTCAAGCACAAGTGGAGTCCTACTCCAGATATGCACAATTAGCCATAGGTCAACTGGAGATAATTTGTGGAACCGACACAGAAACTCATGACAGCACCATGGTAAATGCAGCCCAAATAGATGACCTATATAAAAACATTGTACAAGTATTACGTACCTCAGCAATGTCTGCATTTAATACAGGGAGGAAGCCTACAAAAGGGCTAAAATGGAAGGCTATAGCTGGTTGGAATGAGCAGGTTTCCTTACATTATGAAACATCGAGAAATGCACTCATAAAATGGCTGCAGAATGGACGACCTACTGATGGTCCTATCATGGAAGCTCGAAAACAAAGTAGATCGCTCTTTAAGAAAGAATATGAGAAGTGTCAAAGGAAATTCGAACAGAATAAAATGGATAAAATAGCAAACAGCTTTCAATGCAAGAACTTTTCGTCTTTCTGGAACAAAACCAATACTGTATTGAAAGCAAAACATACCGCACCGAGCCATATTGATGGAAAATCTGAAAATAAAGACAAAGCTGAAGTTTTCAGGAATACTTTTTGCTCCACACCAGTTCAACCGCAAATAATGGATAAACAGATTGATGCACCAACAAATCAACCGGAACAACAGCCATCCATAGTCATCTTACCTGAGATAATCCAACGAGCAATACGCAACATGGCAGGAGGTAAATCTGCAGGTCACGATGGACTTGTCATAGAACACGTAAAACATGCGGGGGGTACGTAACAACTCTGCTGGCCTCTCTCTTCACCGCTATGATCGGACTCGGACACATTCCGACAGAAATGTCCAAAACCATAATAATACCGATCCCCAAAAGCCGTCAATTAAACCTGACATCATCCGTTAATTACAGGCCCATATCTCTTGCCACAATAACTGCAAGAATCTTTGAAAAAGTCATCTTGCACTTAACCGAAGACAAGCCCAATACAGAGGACTCCCAAATGGGCTTCAAAGCTGGATGCTCAACTGATGCAGCCATATATAGTATGAAACAAATAATTGAATATTATAAAGCCAGAAAAACAACGGTATACGCATGCTTCCTAGACTTGAGCAAAGCTTTTGACAGGGTTAGTCATAATAAGTTGTGGGAAAAACTGACCGAAGGACAAGTACCACCGCAAATTGTTAATATATTAAGTACATGGTACAACCAACAGGAAAACTTCATCAGATGGAATGACAGCCTATCAGAAGCAGCTCAATTAAAGTGCGGCGTTAGACAAGGAGGCTCAATGTCCCCAGCGCTGTTCAATGTATACATGGATGAACTTAGCAAAACTCTGAAGGAAACAAGAATCGGATGCCACATTGCCGGGGTATGTATGAACAATATCAGCTATGCAGATGACATGGTCATACTTGCCCCATCGGTAAGAGCTATGAGAAAACTTCTAGACATATGTGAATCGTACGTTATTAGTCACGGGCTAATGTATAATGCAAAAAAAATCATCACTGCTGATTTTCAAAGCAAATACGGGTCCTGCTGTCATTCCGCCCACACGTCTCGGCGGAGCCAATCTTGAAATCTGCAGCGAAATCAAATACTTGGGGCATGTCATCACTGATGACCTAAATGATAAAAATGACATAGAACGCCAAAGAAGAGCGCTGTGCGTACGTGCCAACATGCTCGCCAGAAGATTTAATAGGTGCAGTTCTCCGGTAAAAAAAGCAACTATTCCAGACATACTGCATGAGCTTTTACACTAGCGAACTATGGACTAGATACACACAAGGCGTCATGGACACACTCCGAGTGCAATATAACCATGCTTACAGGGCGCTGTTCGGCCTCCCTTGGAGACGCAGCGCCTCGCAGATGTTCGCAGAGGGAAGGGTGCATGGGTTCGCTGCTTTGATGCGCCACAGAACAGCCGGGACGAGTCAGCGCTACCGGAGATCGGAAAACACTCTTGTCTAGGCCGTCGCCCAGTGGCATGGCGCGCCCCTACATCGTAGATGGAGAACTTCCCTCAGGCCATTGTAGCATAAGTGTTAAATATGTTATTTTAATTTAATTTTTTTGTTTTTTTTTTTTTGTTTTTATATTATATTTCTACAATGTGTAATTTTCTATTCTTAAAATGTATTCTTTTTATATGGCAGACAGAGTATTGCACTCACCGCTTTGTTCTGCTGAAATAAAACATTATTATTATTATTATTAATTTCCTCAATGTTTGAAACATCGAGAAGTTAGTTAATCTGTGGTTCTCAACTGTGTTATATAATAGGAATAGCGGAAGATTAGATATTAGAATATGTATGGATGTGAACGAAACAAGGAGTGTGTGTCAAGATGGAGTTGTATGGTGGTCCATCCTCTCTGCCTATCCGTACGGTAAAAGGACACGATGGTTAGTTAATCTGTTTCACCTACATTTGAGTAATTCTTTAATATTGAATGTTCATTTTATAATTTTTAATCCCCACC
Source organism: Halesus radiatus (assembly GCA_022606495.2). Taxonomy (NCBI): domain Eukaryota; kingdom Metazoa; phylum Arthropoda; class Insecta; order Trichoptera; family Limnephilidae; genus Halesus; species Halesus radiatus. The sequence continues at coordinate 3,583 of JAHDVE020007193.1, read as the reverse complement.
CGATTAATTTTCTCAAGAGTGTTTTATTAATTGTTTTTGTGTTTAATTCGTTTAACTAAATTTAATGTTTAAAAATTTAATGGAAGTCATATTTACTAATGTTATTATTAAGTATTTTAACTTGTTATTATTGTGACATTGATAAATAAAGTACGGAAAATTATATACTCACCGCTTCTTAGTGTATGTTCACATTATCAAAACAATACAACACATTTAAATAAATCAATTAAGAAAACATTGTCAGTTAAATACGAGTAAAAACACATTATAAATGTGAAAACCTCAGAATTCAGAATTTTAATTGATTTCTAACTAAATCGGTTTTACCGATAATAAATCATTACCCATCAATCCAAATTTTTAAAGGAGTGGGGGTAAATTAAATCATATAAATAAGTCGTCGCAATGTGGATTAACCACAGTTTGAAAATGGCCTTAAACGCGAAAACAGCTGTCACAATAATAACAACTAAAAATACTTGCAGAACTAAATAATAACATTATTAAATTTGATTTACATTAAATTAAAAAAAAAAAAAAAGTGTTTTACTTCCAAAATATTATTTTGTATATTCATACTTTAACGTTTGAGGTTATCTGTCTTTGATGTGTTCGGCGGTGTGTAGTGTACTATGATACTTACCAATACTCACCAGAACGCTTACGTTAATGATTGTCGCGGAGATATTAAATGAAAGAAAGGTTCACTATTTGTTTGATTTATTTCTCACGCGTACAAAAATCAGAAGGAATATTTAAAAGACTAGAAGTGATGCATTATGCAAATCTACAAGTTACTAGCCAGTTTGACAACACGACCGGATCAGCAGGGAGCAGAAAAGTGAATCATTATCTTGTTCTGTGGATAACAGAAAGTCGGCCGGTTGACATTTGAATGAAGGGTTACCATAAGAAAAAATAAACTTTGTGGCTAATAAATTGCTTGCATATTACATACCTTCCGCCCAGTTTCTTAAACGACTTAAAATTACATAATCTTAAAGTATGGATGTAATACTAATACATATTCTTACAATTATCTTTGATGTAGATCAATAAGTATATACTCCAAATTGCTTATTGTTGATTAATATAAATCAAAGATAATTGTGTTACATTTGCATATTGTAAATAAACTAAAAATAATTACATTCGACATTTTTTCTTTAAGACTTATTTTAAATATATAACATCACTTAACAAGTCATCTTAAATTGTATTAATAGTATAAATAATAAATACTTAAGCTACCTTCTAAATAAACATTTTGCTTTGAGCAAATAAAGAAAGGAGTCAAGTGACTTACGATTAAATACAAGTCGTTATTTCAGACAACTTAAGCTTGATTAAAATCTACATATATATATATGGTAAGTATAATACAGGATTTTTTATATTATTCAACAAAGTGATTTCCTTATCACTGGAATAAAAAGAAAATTATTATTAAACTTAAGCTTAAAATCTAAATGTTTTTAATTTATGCTTATGACAAAAATATAAAGTTGTGTTCATGAAATTTGAGTCTTATTTTGAGTGTTTATTTCTAACTTATCGTTATTGTGGTTGTATAGTATTATCATTTTTCATGAACGAACAAGAGTATATTTTGTACGATTACTTACCTATGCTTCGGTAAGATGATGAATATATCAGTACATAATAATTTTAGTAATAACCTTTTAACATGTGTTATGTTGATTATATGGTCAGCATAACACATGTTATCATGTTCTTTAGGTAACAGATATTTTTATGCTATTATATCTATATATGATACATTTTCTATATTTAGTGTAAGATTTTGTGTAATGTTTAAATTACTATAGCTAGTTGAATGGTTTGTTTACTTTACCCTTTCATTTTCTTACAATTAGTTACATGGTGAACATGTTTTTAAAGATGAAAAACTTTTCAGTATTACAACGGTTCATCTCGTCGATGACCGTGATGCATTTCTTTCTACATAGTGTTTCTGCGCTATGTTTTGAGAAAAAAAAAAATTGTATACAACAGTACTAGAGTTCAAAATTTATACAAAAATTGTAGACTTTAGTATCAGTAATTTTTAAAAAATATACATGGTTAGCTATGTCTTGAATATGATATTTAGGCATTATTTTTTTAAATTTCTTGTAACCTCTTTGAGATTAATATGGTTTTTTGTAGAAAGAAAATAATTAATTTAATTTGCCAATTTAATTGCATTACGACAGGTATCTGTCGGGAAAATGTACTCTGCGACCAGATCTTGTTCTCTTGATTTCTGGGAGTGGTTCCTGGACAGATGCGTAAGCTGGCACGTTGTCTTCTATAGGTATGAAAGCAGGTTTCAGTCGGTCTATGGAGACACGTTTAGGCTTTCCTTTTATGCTGATGACGAATGTCTTCTCATCGCGTTCTTCTACCTTGTAGGGGCCTTCATAAGGGTTTTGAAGGGGTTTTCTTCCACCGTCTGTTCTGAGAAAGACGTGGGTAGTTTGAGCTAAGTCTTTATGCACAAAGCACCTTCTTGATCCATGAGCGCTGGCAGGTGTTGGCTTTATATTTTCAAATTTCCTCTGCAAGCGACCGACGTATGTATCAGAATCTTCTCTAGGCGTTTCGGTGAAGAAATCGCTAGGCAGTCTCAATGTTCTACCGTACGTGAGTTCAGCAGGGGAACATTTTAGGTCTTCACGAACTGTGGATCTCAATCCGAGCAGAATTAGTGGGAGATTTTCCAACCAGTTCGGCTCGCCGCTTGCCATAAGAGAGGCTTTCAGAGTACGATGCCATCTCTCTATTAAGCCATTGGCCTGTGGGTGGTAAGCGGTGGTTCTTGTATGTTTGATGCCAAATTTATCCGTTATCTTCTTAAATAAGAAGTTCTCGAACTGACGTCCCTGGTCTGTAGTAATCGTCTCCGGGGTACCGTGACGAGTTATCCAGTGGTTCATCAGTGCGGTTGCTACTGTTTCAGCAGACATGTCCTTTAGTGGTACAGCTTCAGGCCAGCGGGTGAATCTGTCGATCATCGTCAACAGGTATTGGTAACCGTTGCATGCTGTAAGAGGGCCAACTAAATCAATATGAAGATTGCGGAAGTGGTCTTCTGGTAAAACGTATGTCGATAGTGGAGCTGCCGTATGTTGTGTGACTTTCGCTTTCTGGCAAGGGATACATTGTTTTACGAAGTTTTTTATATCTTTCGCCATGTTGGGCCAAACAAACCTCAACTTTATTGTCTTCGTTGTCCCTTGAATGCCTGGGTGACAGACATTGTGAATACTTCTAATTACCTCTGTTCGCATGGAAGCTGGAACAAAAGGTCTGACATGGCCAGTTGATATGTCACACCATAGTGATCTGTCAGTGCCGGGTATCACCATTTGACGCAGGGAGATGCCGGTGTCATCTTTTGCCTTAATACATTCGTCGTTTTGACACTGCGCTTCTGCCATCTTCCCATAGTCAATTGTAGTAGGACAGTTTATCTCTTCAATGCGAGATAGGGTGTCAGCTAATATATTTTGGAGTCCAGAGATGTGCCTAATATCAGTTGAAAACTGTGCAATGTAATCCAACTGTCTTTCTTGAC